>JAPFFP010046242.1:0-11111 GCA_026153255.1 Solanum medicagineum
CATCTACCTTGAAGTTTGAACAATTCAAATATTTTGAACACTAAAAAATACTCTAAAAATTCAGTTATATTGAGACGAAGGGAGTAATTTCTAAAATTTGTGACTCTTAGCTAGTTTTCTGCTCTCAAATCCATTACTAACAGTTTCATGTCAGGATTGGCTTACCTGCCAATGGGACATGATAGGTGCCATCATAACTTGAGATTTCAGAACGTGACACACTCGATCAGATTTTTAATATCCACACATGCTACTATATTGCAGTGTTTTGAGCTTGTCATAGTGTCTCTTACTTTCATGTTTTCGTCAAGTTTAGTTATGGGGCCATTGATAATTTCCCTGATCATTTTATTGTTTGGCAGTCAATGATCATGCCAAAGTGCTATCCTGTTTCCCTTCCCTAGTTGACCATCTCAGACCCTTTATGCGTATCCCCCATCTCATCATTAGATTTTGAAAATTTTCTGTTATGCAGAAAAAATTGAGCTCTACCAAAAAATTTAGGTTGATCTTCCTTCTTAGCTATGGAGGTTGGAAACACAACTTTGACCTATTAAACATATAATTAAGTTTCGAAAAAATTCGAGATTTGCGGGGGATCAACCAAATTGAGATGAATTTTGGTGCATTGATGGGATCACTTAATTCTTATTTAAAAATCTCGTATTCGAGCTTTAAAATATGAAGAAAATTTTATTGAAAACATCACCTCTGAGTGAAAGGTTCACAATCTCAACCATCATAGATATAACAAAAGTATCACCCCTCCGTTAATGCATCGAAAGCATCATACTGACCAAACGTTTGGCCTGAGAGCCTGATTTCAAGTTTAAATTTCAAATTAACATATGTTTATGAAATTTATACAAAATTTCAGCTTCAACATTAATCATTATTTTAATTTTTCTTACAATGAAATTTTTAACTCATTAGTTCATTTTTAACAAAAAGAAAATCCATACTTCTAAATTTTGTTAAAAAATAAAAACCTTAGGTTCGACATAAAGAGATTCTTCACGTCTCATTGGAGAAGTTTATCAAAGAATAATTATTACTACTATTGTTGATTTATTAAATTAGTATATTTTTATAAAGTTATATGCATATTAAAAGTTTATAATAATATGTAATTGTAAATATTTAATTATTAAAAAATATGAAAATATGTGATTTACTACTATTGCTGATTTATTAAATTAGTATATTTTTGTAAAGTTATATGCATTTAAAAATTTATAATAATATGTAATTATAAATATTTAATTATTAAAAAATTATGAAAATATGTGATTTACTAATTCAATACATAAGAATATTTTGATAACTAATTTATGAACTATATTTTGCTCATTTAATAAGGCTAGTTTAGTGTACGTGTTTTGCACGTATATGTCGTGTCAATCTAAAAATTATATAAATAGTACTTGCCATTAAAATAAATACATTATTCATGTAACAAAATTAAATAAATACTTTAATTTAATGCAATAGTTTAATCTATTATGAACGGGCAAATATGAGAAAATCAATTCAATTACTTATAATATAGAGATATGTTAATAGTTTATGAATACATAAAGTAATAATTTGGAGTTAAATAGTTAGGATTTAAACAACTAGTTGATTAAAATTTAATTTTAAAAAAGACTCTTAAACATAAAAAGAGTAGTTTAATGTTTCAATGTAATTTTAATTGCCCTTTTTCTTTTTTAAATAATTTTATATATTACATACTTTTATTAACAAAATATTTGATAATCAAAATTTTAGTTAATTTCAAAGTTTTAAATATTAGAAAAATATATTATTTTTCATTTTTCCTTCGTAGCCTAGAAAATTATTTTATATAATAGTCCTAAATCAAGAGTAAATTCTAAATATAAAGAAATTCTAATTCGAAAGTGAATCTTGAAACTAAATAAATAAAATATAAAATAATAAATTTTAAAAAATAGTGAAAAGACAATTTTGTCTAAAGAGGAATCCTTTAATGAAGGGTAAAAAGTTCAAAAAAAGAAAATTCTAAAGGCCTTCACGCTTTTAATATAGACTAGTTCAGTGTACGTGCTTCACACATATGTGCCGTGTCAATTTAAAAATTATATATAAATAGTACTTGCTAAAATAATTATGATATTTATGTAAATAAAATTAAATAAATATTATTTGTTTGATGCAATAGTCTATTCTATTGTGTACCGGCAATGATAAGAAATCAATTTAATTACTTATAATATATAGATGTTAATAGTTTATGAATATATAAAGTAATAATTTGGAGTGAAATAGTTAAAAGTTAAACAATTAATTAATTAAAATTTAATATGAAAAAAGACTCCTAAATATAAAAAAGAATAGTTTAATAGTTCCAACATAATTTTACTGATTGTTTTTTTAAATTTGTTATAATACATACTTTTATTAACAAAATATTTAATAACTAAAATTTTAATTAATTCCAAAGTCTTAAATACTAATATAATAACACTTTTTTTTTTCTTTTCTTTCCTTCATAATCTAGGCAATTATTTATATACAATAGTCTTAAATCAAAAGTCAATATAGTTTAATCTATTATTAACAATCAAATATGAGAAAATTAATTCAATGACGTATATTATAGAAATATTTTAATAGTTTATAAATTCATAAATTAATAATTTGGAGTTGAATAGTTAGGAGTTAAATAATTAATTGATTAAAATGTAATTTTAAAAAAGCCTTCTAAAATTATAAAACAAAGTAGTTTAATGTTTTCAACAGAATTTTAGTTACTTTTTTTCTTTATAGAGTTGCTATATTACATACTTTTATTAGCAAAACATTTGATAATCAAAATTTTAGTTAATTTCAAACTCCTGAATATTAGTAAAACAATAACACTTTTTCTTTTTCCTTCATAGCCTAGACAATTATTTATACAAAATAATCCTAAATCAAGAGTGAATTCTATATATATAAAAAAATTCTAATTAAAAAGTGAATCTTGAAACTAAATAAATAAAAGCTAAAATGATAAATTAAGAAAAATAGCAAAAAAAAAAAAACGATTTTATCTAAAGCAGAGTATTATAATGAAGGTCAAAAAGTTCAAACAACATTTCTAATAGTTTATCTATTATGAACAGTCAAAGATGAGAAAATCTAGTCAATCACTTATAATATAGTGATACGTTAATAGTTTATGAATTCATAAAGTAATAGTTTGGAGTTGAATAATCAGGAATTAAATAATTGATTAAAATTTAATTTTAAAAAAAACTCCTTAAATAGAAAAATGGAGCAGTTTAAAGTTTCCAACGTAATTTTAATTATTCTTTTTTTTTAAAAAAAAATTTGTTATATTGCATACTTTAATTAACAAAACATATGATAATCAAAATTTTAGTCAATTTCAAAGTATTAAATATTGAAAAAGCGATAACATTTTTTCCTTTTCCTTCGTAGCTAGAAGACTCAAATATGTCATCAAACTTTAACAAAATATTCATTTATGCCATGTGTTAAAAGTTTGGTTCAAATATGTCATTATTGTTAAGGAAAAGACTCATTCATGTCATAATTTTTAAATAGCGGTTTTCCAAAATCACTTTTTACACATGACATGTTTTAATTCGGCCACGTCATTGTTTTAAAAAATAAATTCTAAATAAAATTTAAAAAAAATCTCAATTTTTTGGATTTTTTTTTCTTAATTTTATTTAGAATTTGTTTCTAAATAAATTTTTAATTTTGTGGATATTTTTCTCATTTAGAATTTGTTTCTAAATAAATTCTAAATAAAATTTTAAAAAAATTCTTAATTTTGTGGATTTTTTCTTAATTTTATTGAGAATTTATTTTTTTCTAAAAGGCGTAACCGAATTAAAACATGTCATATGTAAAAGGTGATTTTGCAAAACCACCTTTTACACATGATATGTTTTAATTCAGCCACACCATTTAAAAAAAATAAGTTCTAAATAAAATTAAGAATTTTTTTTTTAATTTTGTGGAACTTTTTCTTAATTTTATTTAGAATTTGTTTCTAAATAAATTCTTAATTTTTTGGATTTTTTTCTTATTTAGAATTTGTTTCTAAAATAAAATTAAAAAAAAGATTCTTAATTTTGTGATTTTTTTCCTTAATTTTATTTAGAATTTATTCTTTTTAAAAAAAATGACATGGCCAAATTAAAACATGTTATGTGCAAAAGGTGGTTTTGCAAAATCATCATTTAAAAATAATGACAGGAATAACCTTTTTCCTTAACAACAATGACATATTTGAGCGAAACTTATAACGGATGACATAAATGAACCTTTTGTTAAAGTTTAATTGTATATTTGAATCTTTTCCCTTATTTATATAGAATAGTCTTTAGTTAAGAGTAAATTCTAAATATGAAGAAATTCTAATTCAAAATAAATCTAGAAACTAAATAAATAAAAGATAAAATAATAAATTAATTTTATGTAAAATGAATTAATAAAAAATAAAAAAATTCAAATAATATTTAAATATATGGACAGATAATAAGATTATACTTTCTCTGTTCATATTACTTTGCTCCTGATGATATGACATATCTCTTAAAGAAAATTTAATTATAAATATATTTTATTTACTAATGATTCTTTAAAATCTAAATTTGAGTACTACTATTTCCAAGACTCCTATTGAATTCCTCGTCTCCTCCTCTCCCAGAATAAATCTGTACAAGGGTTCTACGCCCTACAAAGGCTGCTTTCCTTATTGTTATGTTTCATTTTTTTACAATTAATTTCTTAAAATTATATTAATTTATTATTTTTAATAAGAATATTAATATTTAAAAATTATATATAAATTATAATTTTTTATATTAGTATGATAGGAAAATTACGTTTCAAAATATTAATTAAGTAAAATTTAATTTTCTTAAAAAATTACAATAACTAAAACAGAATGGAGAAAGTCATTGCCTGTTTAAGGCTGCCTCCTTAGTCCTTGGTCGGTCTGAAATGACGCCACGTGTCTGGATATGATTAATGGATGGCTGGACATATTCTTTTATATACTTTTTGTGTAATTTATATTATAAAGTAATGCATAGGGTAGCTGCAGCAAATCTCTGCAAAGTAGGATTACTTTCATCCCAAAGGCTCGATTCATTAAAAGCAGCCAAGCTTTTACTTTGCTGTTTTTCTGACAAGGTGAGCAGAAACATTACTCCTTTTCTTTTCCTTTATAATTTTTAACTACAAGTCAAATAAAATTAATTTTAATTAATATTTTAAAACATATTATTTTATTGTATTGATATAACAGATATTAAAATATTCTTTGTATAATTTTTAAATATTTATTTTTGAAATATCAAATTAATGTAATTTAATTTAGTTATGAAAGGTAGGCAAATATCTTCGAAAGACACAACATGACAAGTAAAAAGAAAAGAGGATATAATTGTTTATTGGAAAAATGGTGTTGATTAATTTGTATGAGGTCGTATAAATGTTTTAGTTTAACTCGTTTGCTCATCATTCAGAGTAGTGGTGATATCACGCATCGCACTGGGGCATCATAGATGAAATGAAGGCTTGTCTCTGAAGTATTGTATGAAGAAATAATATCACCTAAACTTAAAAGGAAGGTTTTACCTAATGGTGATTAAATTGTCTTTACTATACGGGGTGAAATGCTAACCAGTCAAAAATTTGCATGTTCAGAAGATGCAGGGTACAAAGATGAGGATGTTGAAATGGATGAGTGAACATACTAAGTGTGATGAGATTAGAAATGAGATTATTCAGGAGAAGGTGGGAGTAGTCTCTGTGGCAGACAAAACGAAAAAATGATAATGAGATGGTTTGGGCATGGGTAGAGGGGGAGTGTTGACGCTCCTATTAGAAGGCGTGAGGGGTTGAATTTAGGGGTTATGCGGAGGGGTAAAGGTAGACCGAAAAATATTGGAGAAAGGTGATTAGACAGAATATGACAAAACTTTATATTACAAAGGACATAACCTTAGAAAGAAATGGAGGGCGCGTAGTAGAGTTGAAGGTTAATAGGACAGTAGGATGCCTATTGATGTAGTAGGTTAGTAAGATTAGTCGCATATTTATATATTATGTTATTATTGATAGTCACTTGTTTTGCTACATTTATTTTATTTATAAATTGTCTTGCTTTTATTTCATTTAGTCACTATTCTATATCTTATATTTTTCTTCCTTTGGAGCTAAAATATTTGAGATAGATGAGGGTCTTTCAAAAATAAGGTCTATATTTTAATTAGGTAATGCTAAAGTTTGGATTATGAAATTTCGCTGAGTATATTGTCGTTGTTGAATATCAAGACAATAATAAGTAAAAAAAAACTTTTTTCCTGTGATTTTCAAAAATTTGTAAAGGTATTTCTTTTTACACACACTATTATCTTTTCCTTGCGTGGGATCTAGGATGTTAAATTTGCTACCTTACCAAATTAATGAAACTTTTCTTGAGATTTTTTATGCAGGGACAAAAACACGTAAAACGTGATTTGCTTTTTTTCCCCCTCCGTATTGTCTTAACCAGCTGCTTGAAGATAATATTAACGCAGTTTTAAGACACGAAAACATACAAAACAAATTCTAACTATTCGTACAGACCAATTCCTACACCAAATATTGTGTCATATAAAGTAGCTGGTCCAAGATGCTGACAAATAGATTTTTGTTCAAATATTGCACAATGAATCTGTCTGTGATTATGAAATGTCAAATGTATATATATACTTCATGTCGTTTTTCCCTCGACATTATATTGGTTTGTATATTTTTGTTCTTCCGATTAGTGGTGGAGAAGGACGTAGCAAAATTTTATCGAACTCACAAAATGTGCTTAATATTATTACGGTTTTCAAAGGTTATTTTATTTTAAATACTAGTTTATGTTTATATATAAAGAGTAATATATTCCTTGGAGAAATATCTTGAAAATTTTACAAATTCATAGAATAATCACAATTAGATCCAACAAAAGAATAAAGATGCGGCCACACTCTTCTTTAAAACCAATTCCTTCAAGAAGATTCATAACATCCAAATAGAGATCAAATAAATCTCTAAAAGTTCTATCATCTTAGTTCGAGAAATACACCACTAACGATCCTTAACTGATGAAGCAATCTTAGAAGAAAAGAATTAAGGGACAAATAGATTTGTAGTCATAATCTTGATAAATAAATCCTTTTTTTATTTGTTTTGATTGCAATATATTTACTGTATTTGAGAAAAATTTATTGAAACAACTGCATAGTAGCAACAAATTAGTCTAAATTTACTATTTTCAATGCAGATCATTATATGTGTGTGCGACAAAAATACAAATCTTATATATATAAACTCATAGACTTAAAAATATAACGAAATCAATATTAAGAAAATTAAAATGTAAATTTTGTAGATATCAAAATTTTGTAGGACTCTACAAGATGAGTGGTATATAGGATTTCTTGGAGGCTACTATATCCTAAACCCTAACTCATGTGTATATAAAGGGTATTATATTTTCTTAAAGAGGTATCTTAGAAATTCCATAAACTCTTGGTATATTCATAAAGGGATCAAAATATACCACTCTTCTTGATAATCAAATACTTCAAGAAGATCCACACAAATTCTTTGATAGAGATCAAATCCAAATCGTCCTAGTTTGAGAAATACAACATTAACGGTCTTCGAATCACGAAAAAATCTTCGGAGAAAAGAATCAAAGAAGAAAATATATTTGTACCCACATTGTTTCTCAATTAAATTATGTTTCTTCATATAACTAGTATCCACCGACGATGGACAATAAAATTACACAGTCAACTATTTTTTAATTAAATAATAAATAGTATCACATATTACTTATTATTTAAATTAAAATAAGTATTAAAGGTAAGTTGGATTCTTAATTAATTGGAGGAGTTTGTTTAGGATTTTTACTAATTGACTTACCAAAAATAGGAAAAGCCTCTTCCATCTCCCAGTTTCATCGTTAGTTTCACGCTTCAATACCATTGAAGCAACTTGCGGGCGTACAATGCTAAAGCAACTTGAAACAATTATCAGCACAATATATACATATGGTAAATTAACACATTATCGTTTTCTCCTTCAGAACTTGATGTGTATAACAAAAAAGTACTCCTTTTTAAACTGTCTTTCTTGATGTCAACTACTTCCATATTGTCTTTGAAAAAAGCTTCATTCTTGAGGGTATATATGTTTTTGACAAATTAAATTCTCTTCATTAACTAATTAATAACAAATCTCTAATTTAGAAGACAAAAGTTGTTTCCATGGAATAAGAATGGAGTTGTTGTCATTCCTCTTCATTAACAACTTTTATCATTATATACTGTCGAGAATGGATTTTATCATTATATCGTAACTTTATATTGTAACTAATTAAATACTCTTCGTTAACTAATTAAATGCTCTTCGCAATAAGAAAAAGTGTCTTGTTTCAATGTACATAGAATTCTATGTTTTGTGTGACGAAGAAATTTTTTTACTACTCTAACATCTAATAATTTTATTACAAGATACTCTTCAAATCTCTAATTTAGAAGAGCAAAATGCAGAATGAACTGAAGGCTCCTTGGAGGAAACAAAAAGCAACATGAATGCAGTTGTACCTTTTATTCCTCAAATATGTGATGAAGAATTGAGAGAGCCTTACATCGGTACGGAGTTTCAGTCAATTGATATTGATTTTAAATTTTATCTTGATTATGCTCATCGTAATGGCTTTAGTGTGCGTAAAAATAGTATAAGTAGATCAAGAAAAGATAAATCAATAATTGGTCAAGAGTTTTTGTTCGAAAGAAGGATTTCGCTCAAAGAAAAGTCTTGAGAGTAATAAGCAACGAGATGAGACTAGAGACGGATGCAAAGTGATGATATATTTATCAAAGAATCATGAACTTGCTTCTCTCCATAGCCAGAAATTCTTGCGATCAAAAAGAAAATAAACAGAGGCTCAGAAGAATCTTGTTGATTTTTTAGATAATTCTAGTATTTGTCCAAGTAAAATTGCATCGGTGTTGGTAACTCAAGCTGGGGGCGTAGACAATCTCAATCTAACTGGACGAGATATTCAAAATTATTTGAGCACTAAAAGGAAAAACTATCTTGATAAAGAAGATGCACAGTTGATGTTGAAATATTTTCAGAAGCGTCAATCTGATAGATCAGGATTCTTTTATGCAATACAAATAGATGTAGAGGGTCATTTAGCTAAATTTTTTTTGGGTTGATGCTAGGTTTAGGATAGCTTACAAGAATTTTGGAGATGTTGTCCTGTTTGATCCTACATATTTGACGAATAAATATAAGATACCTTTTGTCCCATTTACCAGAGTTAATAATCACTATCAATCTATTCTATTTGGTTGTGCTTTGCTTTGGGATGAAACAGAAGAAACTTTTCAGTGGTTACTTCACACTTGGCAAGAGGCAATGTTTGGTATTGCACCTCGTACTATAATCACAGACCAAGATGTTGCAATAAGTAATGCAGTTGCAAAGGTATTCTCAAATAGTGCACATCACTTTTGTATGTGGCACATTGAGAAAAAAATTCCTAAATATTTAAGTCACGTTTTCGTGAATATGATGATTTTCAAAGTGAATTTAGTAAGTGTTTGCATTATACAACCACTCCTGAGGAATTCGAAACTGCTTGGAATGGTATAATGAAAACGTATAATTTGGAAGATATAAGCAATTCGTGAGAAATGGATTCCATCTTATGTGAAAACTATTTGTTGTGCTGGAATGTCAACAAATGAAAAAAGTGAAAGTATGAATAAGTATTTTAAGGATTATCTTCGCTCTAGTACACCAATGAGTGTATTTGTAAAGCAATATGATAAAGTTGTTGATGCTAGGTACGACAAAGCCAGAGAAAAGGATTATATGACAAAACATATAAAGGCTATCTTAAAAACTTTATATCCTATGGAGGTAGAAGCAGCCAAAGTATATACTAAGAAAATATTTCGAATATTTCAAGAAGAATTGATTCAATCTCAAAAAATTGTGTCTGAAAAGATTGAGGTTCAGGATAGAGTACATATTTATAAAGTGCATCTGTTTGAAAGATAGGCCCCAACATACATTGTTAGATTGAATCTTGTATCGAAAGAGGTCACCTGTTCTTGTCACAAGTTTGAGTTTATGGGTATTTTATGCAGGCATGTGGTTATGGTATTTATAAAGAAACAAATTCACTCACTCCCACCATGTTATTTCTTGGATCGGTGGACAATGTATGCGACCAAAGAAAAAGTTGATAACACTTCAAATACAAGATTACTCGTGAATGATTTGAAGTCTTCCACTATATGGTTCAATAACATTATGATGCATTCTCTTGGTCTCTCAGAACGAGCTACTAGATCTGAAAAGCATTATAAATTTACCTATCCAAGATTGTTGCAACTATGTGAAGATCTTGATGAACTTTCATACGAGGATGAGAATGATAATGTATGTGATGGTCAAGTTAACAAGTCAAATCTGAATTTGAACTTAAGTGAACAGAGACAAGATATTACTTTACTTGACCCTCCATGTGTAGCTACCAAAGGAAGTCCTAGTTCTTTGAGAATGAAGGGTGGTCTAGAGAGTTCTCGGAAGGTTAAAAGAAGTTCTTCTCAAAATCCAAAAAGGAAAATCAAAACTACAAAAAAAGGCAAGAAAATAAGGTAATTTTATAGTTTGGTCTTATTGTCAATTCGATTTAGTAATTTTACAATTTTGAAGCATATTAGTTTACTAATTCACATATTTTTATCTTTTTTATTAAGCTGTAGTTCAAACTCAAATATTGAAGTGGAACCTAAAAGCATAGATACATTTATTAATGCAGACCCCGCAATTGTAATTTTTTCCATTTAATAGATCATGTCAATTTTGATTAAGACTTATTCTTTATGCACCATTCTATTTTCGACTAATAGATTCTTCTTTTGCTTATTGATTTCTTTTTTAAGCAGATTCCATCGTATTCAGAATCAGTTCAAGGACAAAATGGTGGTGGTGATTCATATCCAACATTATTTACGGTACATTTGATTTACTACATTTATATATATTTTAAAAATTATTAT
>JAPFFP010046243.1:0-11110 GCA_026153255.1 Solanum medicagineum
CCTTAACACCAACACATATATACCCTCGACCCTCTAAAACATTTAGACTCACATATCGCCCATTAACACGAGATTCATGCACTTTTAAGATTTGATGCTGGTTTGACCAAACCATAACATGATTCATTTTCATAGAATTAGTACATGTAAAATGTGGGGTGTTACAGTTATAATATGATGGTTAAGAATAGTCAATCTATTTGATCAACTACAATGGGTTAGTCACTTCTCTAAGCTTTATCTTTGGTCTGGGTTTTGTCCCTGAGTGATGGTAAGGACAGGTGATACCCCTAAGTGTCTTTTTATATTATGAGTAAGCCTTTTGAGTATGTTGGAATTGTTTGGTTAGCTTATGCACTGGCTATGTTTATGGATTTCATGAATAGGGTCCTAAGTCCCTACTTTGTTATGTTGTGGTGGTCTCTAGTGATGACACATTGATTTATTTAGAGCTTGTTTACCACTTTGGGGTAGTGCTGCAAACCTTGGGGGTAAGAGAAGTTGTATGCTAAGTATGTGAAGTGTGAAATGTCGTTAGAGGAGGTTACTTCCCAAGGTCATGTGACGTCGGAGGATGGTGTTAAGATAGATCTTAAGGAGACATATGTGATTAGAGATTCACGTAGACCATTAACTCCCTTGGATATTAGGAGTTTCTTGGGCTTAGCGGGTTACCACAGGAAATGTTGGAAGGGTTTGTTATGTGTTGCGATGTCACCCGAAATTGTTTGGGTTATGTGTTGATGCAAGATGGTTAGGTCGAGGTCTATGCTTTTAGGTAATTTGAGATGCATGAATAGGATTACCTTATCTATGACCTTGAGTTATCCGTCGGGGCATTTGCTTTGAAAAATTGGACGTGATTGGGTGTATGGGGTGCATGTTGGTGTAGTTCCCGTTCACTAGAGCTTCTAATATGTGTGCACCCAAAGGGATCTTATCTTGAGACAAAGGAGGTGGTTAGGACTCCTTAAGGATTATGATATGGGTGTGCATTATCATCCCGGTAAGACTAATTTTGTGGCGGTTTATTTGAGTAAGGTGTCTATGGGTAGCCTACCTCATATTGATGGTGGTGAGAAAGAGGTGGCTAGGGAGGTGCATCGGCTGGCTAGATTGGGGGTTAGGTTGGAAGAGGTCGGTAATGGTGGTGTTATTGTTGTTGATGGTCCTAAATCTTCATTGGATAATGAGGTAGGGGCAAAGCAAGATCTTGATCCCTGCTTGTTAGAATAGGAGGCCTTGGTGAAAGAGGGAAAGATGGAGGTTTCTCTCAAGTGGGGGGGGGAGGTGGGGGGGAGATGGCACCCTTAGGTACCAAGGTGGGTTGTGCATATCTTGTTTCGATAGCTTGATTGAGAAGGTTCTTGATGAAGCTCATAACTCTTTTAATTCTACTTACCTCGGGAGAGATGTGTATTGGTAGGGAGGCATGAAGAAGGGCATTGCCAAATATGTTTCCGGTTGTCATAGTTGTCAACAAGTTAAAGACGAGTATCTAAGGCTGAGTGGCCTAACCCAAGACATAGAGAGTCCTACTTGACAGTGCGAGGTGATTGACATGGGTTTTGTGGTTGGATTGGGTGTGGTCGATAGGATGACAAAATTGGTTCACTTTCTGCCAGTTAAGACTACTTATGGTGACGAAGAGTATGCTAAATTGTAAATTCATGAGTTGGTGAGATTACGTGAGGACATGCTTGGGGCTTGTGAGGACATGCTTGGGGCTTATGTATTGGAATTCAAGAGTAGTTGGGATGATCACCATCTATTGATTGAGTCATACTTTGTGAGTCTTCATAGAGTGTTGAGGAAGATTGGTGAGGTTGCATATGAATCGGAAGTACCTCCGAAAATGGATATGGTTTGTCCGGTTCTTCATACTTCTAGATTGAAGAGATGTGTTGGTGATTTAAGTGTTATAGGACTCTTCAGGTTGTGGATGTTGTGGAGGATGCGTTGACTTATGAGGAGGTCCGGAATAGAAGTGGGGCGGATGTGAGTAAGGGTTGATTTGTGGGTATGTAGTGTTCGTCAAGGTTTGTTGGGAGGATCGTCAACTCGAAAGTGTCTTTCAGGGAGCCAGAGCGAGCATGGAAAATCGATACCCATACCTCTATCATTCTATTCAATCTTATGGTAGTATTTCAAACTCCTTTTTGTGATTTCATGTCTCATGATCCACCCCCTAAGTCATTCGCATGCTTTCATATTTACATTGAAGGGGTTCACGGTGATTTTACACTTATGTGGGGATTCTTAAAATGGTATTTTAAACTGTATCATTCCATTCTTATTGGGGATGATCTCTCTATGATTACTCTTCTTATATACGTTTCTTTGACATTCGAGGAAGAATGTTCCCAAGGGGGAGATATTGTAACAATCCCAAAAAGTGCCCAAAAATGTGCCTTGGAAGTGTCCGAAATTGTAATTTCCATATATCTCAAAATCTGTACGTTATTTCAGAAATCCGACTTCATATTCTTATTTAGGGGATCAAATTTAGGGGGAAAAGGGTCTAACCCTTATTTTAGAGTGAACAATTGCAATTTTAAATTTCAAAAGGATGAATTCCAGTAGCTACTGCGTGCCCTCCCCACGACGCGCAACAGTGTTAATGGGGTAGTTTTCTGACTTCGGTCCAAGACTTTAAGTCTTCGGTGTGAGTGCTTCCAAACGTGAAAATACCTATACTTAGGCCTTTTTCACCCTCATATCATCCTTAAACATTCCCCAATACTTTCCAAAAGCACTTAACCAAATATTTTACTCCTAAATTCAAATCTCAAACCCTCATCCGGATTTCAAGGATCTCATTCAAACTTCAAGTCTCCATCTCCAATCTTCACCAAGTTCATCTCCAAAGCTTAGGTATGTGAGTTTCATTCATGGGTTTCTCTCACCCATGATACCCAAACTTCCTCTTACTCTAATTTGCATGAATTAAAGTTTATTTATAATTTGATCTATCTTATTATGAAAATCATTGCACACTATGTTAAAGCTCATGAAATTATGACTGTTTTGCTATGTTTTGAGCTATGAAACCAAGGTCTTTTGTAAGATTTGATGAAGGGTTTTGATGTATATTGCTTGAGTGTGTTGGAAGGTGTTTATTGATGGTTTTACAATGAATTTTCTTGCTTAATTTCACTCTTGAACTGCACGTTTTTACACTAGCACTACACACTCACCAAGTGCTTGATAAAATGTCCGGTTACGGTTTCTTGAGAAAATAAAGGCTCAATGCATGTCTTATTTATGAATGATGTTATGGTGATTAAAGAAGAATATGTATATGATGTTATGATGATGATAGAAGGAAAGTATGTATATTGTATTTCTCTATATTGTGTTGAATTGACTATAGCCAATTGAGGGGCATGCCTCAATCACTATGAGAGGTAGGGTGTGGCCATCCTCTAACCTATCAAGGGGTTCGTCCTTGGCACCATGGGAGGTAGGGTATGACCATCCTCTAACCTATCAAGGGATTTGTACCTTGGCATCATGGGAGGTAGGGTGGGACCATCCTCTAACCTATCAAGGGGTTTGTACCTTGGCACCATTGGAGGTAGGGTGTGACCATCCTCTGACCTATCAAGGGGTTCATACCTTGGTAACCTATTGAGGGGTTTGTACCTCAATCACCATGTGCGGTAGGGTGCAACAATCCACCATAGTATGGTCTATTTTCACACTTGTATTATGATATATTAAGCATTCCTTTACTACAAGCATCACTAATGCATGTCATCTTGTTATTAGTTAATTGCTTAAATTATGTATGTTGAATATGTCACGTATCTCTTGACACATTGCATACTACATACTTAGTACATTCAAACATACTAATGCATAATCTATGCCTATATAATATCACCATGTAGGGACCGAAGATATTATTGGTTCTCTCTTGGCTAGACAGATTGTTCAAGATAGCTTATGGGGAGTCCTCAAGTCCGGGGACAATATCTATCTTCTCTCAGGCTTATGTTTAGACTATGTTTTATATGTTTGGATTATCTATTGTCATTATTATGAGGGTGAGATGGCTATTTGTCTTGGCCCCCGCTCATATCTATGAAGTAAAGGTGTTGTTGGACAAGATATGTATTTATGCTATGAGCTTTGACTCTCCCTTGACTCTTGTTTATGATATGAAAGACACTCCCTGTAGTCCCAATTCCCTTGTTCATGCTTATCTCCTATTTTCATTTTAATTACTTTCGCGACTAAGGATGTGTAATGATATGCTTTGAGGCTTATTTGGGGTTCCTTTAGGTTCCCCATTCGCTGGTCACGCCTAAGCCCTAGGCTTGGGTCGTGACAATGGAATGCATACTCCAACCCTTCTTACCAACCTTCACGAAATGAGCCAAGTGGCCATCAGTCACTTTATGGTATAACCTTTTTGGAGAGTTTTACCAATAACCTTACCGTAGTACATAGTCTTTTTGATAGGTAGTATGAGACGTCCCCTACTTTATAATATAATTTTTTGGGTAGGACCCGCAGTTCATTCTACCTTGTGGAATGGCCTTTTCGATAGAATGTCCACACATTATGATATGATCTTTTCGGTGGAAACTATTAGACTTTCTACCTTACGGCATGGCCTTTTCAATAGGGTGCCCATACCTTACGATATGATCTTTTGAGTATGAGCTATCAGTCATTCTACCTTACGGCATGGCCTTTTCGGTAGGATGTCATACCTTATGATATGATGTTTTTGGTAGGAATCATTGGTCATTCTACCTTACAGCATGGCCTTTTAGGTAGGAATCATAGAACTAGCTTGTCAAACCATCACATTTCAAGCATCAAGGGAGGGCCTCCTCCCTTTTCTCAAGTACACAACAACCATGGGAACCCAACAATCTACTTGAACCACCATAGATACTTTTACATGGAAACAACTCATATAAACATTTCCATTATCATCATAAAGTCATCTAACTCATAAGACATGCATTGGACCTTCAATTCCTCAAGAAACCATAACCAAACATTTTTTCAAACACTTAGAGAGTGTGTAGTGCTAGTGCAAAACTATGCAATTCAAGATTGTCATCATGCTAGAAAATCCAATGTAAAATCATCAATAGATACTTGGTAACACCCTCAAGCAATATTTATTAAAACCCTTCATCAAATCCCACAATAGATCTTAGATTTATAGCCCAAAAAGTAAAACAGTTACAATTTCATAAATCCCAACATAGTGTGCGGTGATTTTCATAACAAACAAGACCCATGAATAAATCAACTTTAAATCATGCAATTTTGAGTAAAAAGAGCTTGGGTATCATGGCTGAAAGGAGCCCATGAAAGAAACCCACATACCTTATCTTTGGAGATGAACTTGATGAAGATTGGGGATAGGGACTTGAAGCTTGAGTGCAATCGTTAAGATCTGGGAAGGGTTTTGAGACTTGAGTTAGGAGTAAAATATTTGACCAAGTGTATGAATAAGTGTTGGGGAATGTTTAGAATGATATAAGGGTGATAAATGGCTAAGTATAGGTATGTTCACATTTGGGTACACTTAGGCCCAAGACTTAAAAGTCTTGGACCGAGTTAAAAAAAAATGAACAAAAAATAACTAAGGGTGGGTCGCGCCAGCAACGCAGAAAGCCCTGTGGAATTTGACATCTTGAAATTTGAAATTGTTAATCGTTCGCTCTAAAATCAGGGTTAGACCCTTTTCCCCCTAAATTTGACCCCCTCAACAAGAATATGATGTCGAACTTTTGATATCACACATGAATTTTGAGATATATGGAAATTACAATTTCGGGCACTTCCGAGGCACATTTTCGGGCACTTTTTGAGGTCGTTACAAGATCTCCTCCTTGGGAACATTAGTCCCCAATTGTCAAAGAAATGTATATGAGAAGAGTAATCATGAACAAATTAGCCCCAACAAGAATGCAACAAAACATTTAAAAAGCCTTTTGAAACATCAACATAAGTGTCAAAAATCGTCATGAACTTTTTAACATAAACATGGATGCATGCAAATGACATAGGGGCTGAAACATAAGGCTTGGAATCAAAGGACTTGAAATGTCATCATAATATTTAATAGAAATAAAAGAGATACGGATATTGTTTCTCCATGCCTGCTCCCCGTGAGACACTTTCAACTAGACGAATCTTCCATAGAGCCTTAACAAATACCACATCCCTATCAATCAATTTCTTCCAAGCTTCTATCCAATGCCTTCACTGGGACCTCTTTCTAAGTCAATTTATTCTCCACAACACCCACAACCTCAAGGAGTTCTATAGCACTAGATTCGTCAACACATCCCCTCAACCTAGAAGCAAGAAGAACCGACAAACCATCACCATATCCATAGACAACTCCCATTCATATGCAGCCTTATCAGTTTTCCTCTACACTCTATAAGGATTCACGACCAAAAATCATTTGTCAACCTTAACCACACCTAGTCCACTTGGTACCATGAATCACCATCTCCCCCTTGGGAGACAACCTCCACTCAACCATCCCTCACCAAGATCTCCAACTCTATCAAGACGGAAATCAAATCATTATTTATACTAGACCCCTTCAACCATAGAAGATTCGGAACCATCAAAGCCCTTACACCACCACTCTCAACCTCACCCAACCTAGTCAACTGATGAACATAATTAGCAAGCAACCTCACCTCCTCCGAATTCACAATATCACCCTCAAATGATTCACAAGCTCTTCCTCACTTCCGGAAACAATCAACATATCATCATTATTGGCCACCACAAACATAACAAGGTAGGGACTAAAGACCCTATTCATGAGACCCATAAACATAGCCGGTGTATAAGAAGACCAAACGGCTCACCAATACCCAAAAATCTACTCCTAGCCCAAAAGGACACCTAGGGACATCACCTACCATCATCCTCACTTGGGACAAAACCCGAATGACAATTCAAGGTTAAAGAAGTGACTAACCCATTATAGGCGACCAAATCAATCGTCTATGCTTAGCCATCATATTACAACCTTACAGGCCCTGCACTCATTGGAGGCATGATATGCATATCGCCAAACCACCTCAAGACCTCTAATCCATCAACCAAATTCAACCAAGATCAAGAGACAAGACTTTATGCAATAAGAAAATGGGGAAACCCATATAAGCCTTTCTAGCACCAATAGACCCACATTATTAAATCTTACTAACGCAAACGAATAATGAAAGAAATATTGACTCTCAAAACTATCACTATCAAAGCAAGCATAGTAAAATCAAGGAAAATCTCTAACATACCGGTCGCATCATCGGGCATCTCATCCCTTCCCTGCCTTCTTTGAAGAGCATAGAACTTATTATGTCTTGGAGCATCCCCTTGATCAACATAACCATCTTTACCCTTGTTTTGAGGATATAGACATTCCGGGATTTTATGGCCCATTTCACCACACCTAAAGCATGCACCTGTGTTCCTCTAACATGCACCACCATGTTTTCTTCCACATTTAGGGCATCTAGGATGAGTCACCCCATCATCTCCTTGGGACCTTGGGTTTGGCGCCCCATTCTTAAAAACGCTCTTGCTTGGAGCATCGTTGGATTGTAGACCTTGGAAGCTACCATCCGATCGAGCCTCTTGGCCTCATTACACTTTCATTTCCTCAACCTTTCCCCCTCCATTTGCTCAGAGTAACTCATCAAGCGAGATAAATCCATATCTCTAATCAACATATCGAACCGGCATTCTTCATTCACCAAGTCGGAGAAACCCATCATAAACTTTTTCATCCTATCCCTTAGGTCGGCAACCAAGTGAGAAACGTACCTAGAGAGTTGGTTGAACATGAGGGCGTACTCCCTCACACTCATTGACCCTTGTCTCAAGTTTATGAATTCTACCAATTTGGCTTCCCTAAGCTCAAGAGGAAAGAACCGATTAAGAAACGCCACCTTGACCTCTTCCCATAGAACAATATTGTTGACTCCTTTCTCCTCCCTCCATTGATTGTACCATGTTTTTCCTACTCCTTTAAGTTGCTAGGCTTCCAACTCCACCTTATCTTCCGACCTAACACCCATAATGGCCAATACCTCATAAGTCTCATCAATAAACTCTTGTGGGTCTTCATTCATCCTTGACCCATAGAACTCCGATGGGCTCATCCTTATGAATTCTCTCACCCGAGAAGCCGACATAGGAGCATGAGGGGCTTAGGCCCCTTGATTGGCTTGATTAGCCACAATATGTGCAAGTAAGGTGAGAGCCTCCCGAAGCACTCCATTGGTCGGTTGCTCCTCGGAAGCGCGGGCTCTTCTTCCTCTTGTGTTAGGCATGATTTAGTATGACAAAGAACAATTTTTAGAGGGAAAACTTACTTTAGCTCTATAGTACAACTTAGAACATGAAGAAGGGAAAAATCTCCTAAAACGCCTCTTAGCCTCCTACTCATAGTTGTGGTGCACAACACAACCATGAATAAGACTCTAATAGACACGGTATGTTGGACTCTAAGGATCTAACAACCTAGTGCTCTGATACCACCTTTTTCACGACCCAATCTTAGGGTCTAGATATGACCGACTAATGGGGAACCCGAAGGAACCCCAAACAAGCCTTGTAGTACACCATTACATATCCTTGGTCGCAGAAGAAATAAAATATGACATTAATAGATATCATAACAAGGAAAAATGGGACTAAGGGTAAACTTTCATATCATAATATCAAGAATAAGAGAGTCAAGACTCATAACATAGATACATAACATGTCCAACAACACCTCTACTATATAGATAAGAGCATGGGCCATGACAAGCAACCGTGATCACCCTTATAGTCAATAAATAACCAAAAGAAAGATAGTCTTAATACATAGCAAGAGAGCATAAGCAACGTCTCAAAATAGAGGACTCACCAACAAGCTTGAAGGACAATCGAACTTTCCACGTGGAGGAGGAGGATGATCAAGCGGTACACCGGTTCCTACATGGTGACATCATGTAGGCATAGAGTATTCGTTAGTATATTCGAATGTACTACGTATGTAGGGTGCAATGCTAGCAAGGGATAGACAACATAGTCCAAATGTATAATTATAAGCAAAGGATAGGGAAACACCAATATGACATGCATAATCAATGCTTAAGGCAAAACATGCTTGTAAATCATGACTAAGGAATGTAAACTCAATATGGAATACATACTTAAACCCTTCTTACCAACCTTCATGAAATGAGCCATATGACACCCATTCACCTTATGGTATAACCTTTTTGGAGAGTGTTACCAATACCCCTAAAGTACGACATAGTCTTTTTGATAGGTAGTATGAGACGTACCCTACTCTACGATATAATCTTTTGGGTAGGAGTCATGCTTCATTCTACCTTACGATATAGCCTTTTCGATATAATGTCCACACCTTATCATATGATCTTTTTGGTGGAAACCATTAGTCTTTCTACCTTACAGCATGAATTTTTCAGTAGGGTGCCCATACCTTATGATATGATATTTTCGATAGGAGCTATTGGTCATTCTACCTTAAGGCATGGACTTTTCAATAGGATGCCCATAACTTACGACATGATCTTTTCGATAGGAATCATTAGTCGTTCTACCTTATGTCATGACCTTTTCGATAGGAATCATAGAACTAGCTCATCAAACCATCATATTTCAAGCATCAAGGAAGGGCCTCCTCCCTTTTCACAAGTACACAATAACCATGGGAACCTAAATATCTACTTGTAATACAATAGATACTTTTACATGAAATCAATTCACATAAACATTCCCATTATCATCATAAAGTCATTCAACTAATAAGACATACATTGGACCTTCAATTCCTCAAGAAATCATAACTAGACATTTTGTCAAACACTTAGAGGGTCTGTAGTGCTAGTGTAAAACTATGCAATTCAAGTGTGTCGTTATGCTAGAAAATCCAATGTAAAACCAGCAATAGATACTTGGTAACACCCTCAAGCAATATACATAGAAATCCTTCGTCAAATCCCACAATAGATCTTAGATTTGTAGCCCAAAATATAGTAAAATAGTCACAGTTTCATAAACCCCCAACATAGTGTGCAGTGATTTTCATAATAAATAAGACCAATGAATAAATCAACTTCAAATCATGCAATTTTGAGTATAAAGAGCTTGGGTATCATGGGTGAAAGGAACCCATGAAAGAAACCCACATACCTTAGCTTTAGAGATAAACTTGATGAAGATTGGAGATGGAGACAAGAAGCTTGAGTGCAATCCTTAAGATCTGGAAAGGGTTTTGAGACTTAAGTTAGGAGTAAAATATTTGACTAAGTGTTTAAATTAGAATTGGGGAATTTTTAGAATGATATGAGGGTGAAAAATGACTAAGTATAGGTATTTTCATGGTTGGAAACACTTAGGACCAAGACTTAAAAGTCTTGGACCGAGTTAAAAAGAAGAATAGAAAATAGCCCGGGGCGCGTCGCGCCAGCAACTCGAAAAACCCTCTGGAATTCGACATCATGGAATTTGAAATTGTGAATTGTTTGCTCTAAAATTGGGGTAAGACCCCTGTCCTCTAAATTTGACCCCCTAAACAAGAATATGAAGTCGGATTTTCGATATCATGCACGTATTTTGAGATATACGAAAATTACAATTTTGGGCACTTCCAAGGCACATTTTCGGGCACTTTTTGAGGTTGTTATAGGACAACACTCAACAAAGTAGGGAAAAGGAGCAAAAATGCCAGTAAATTGGAAAGAAGCAGTCGTCAAGACATTCGGTAGATCGCCGAATCACAAATGAGACCGCCTAATTTTGCAGCAAACTAGTGCCTAAGTCCGTGATAGAAAGGCAATGCAAGTGGAGGTTCGGCAGATCGCCGAACATGATCGGCGATGAACAGAGACATTGCCTATAATAACAAAGACTTGAGCCTTCAGGAGATGTAGAAGAAGGGGGTCAAGTGCACATTCGCCACATCGCCGGAGTGCTCAACGATGGCAAACCTTGACCACATAATGGTAAAATAATGCAAAAACTCAGTAATTTGCACATAATGTAAAGTTATTTTTGAAAGGACATTGTACAGAATATTCATATCAGATTTCTA
>JAPFFP010046244.1:0-11110 GCA_026153255.1 Solanum medicagineum
AAAGGAGGCTTGGGTATCATGGGTAAAAGGAACCCATGAAAGAAACCCACATACCTTAGCTTAGAGATGAACTTGGTTAAGATTGGAGATGGAGAGTTGAAGCTTGAATAAGAACCTTAAAGGAGAAACTTAGCTTGGGATGAGGGTTTGGGATTTGAGTTTGGGGAGTGAAAATATGACTAAGTGTTTGAGTGAGTAGTGGGGAATGTTTAGGATGATATGAGCGTGAAATAAGACTAAGTATAGGTATTTTCACGCATGGGGATCCTTGGGCCCAAGACCCAATGCCTTGGACCCGAAAATAGAAAAATGCTCAAAAATACACACTGGACGTCGCGCCAGTGTCGCGTAAACCTTACTAGAAATTGCATTTTTGCAATTTTCGACTTTTGCTACAGTTGCTCCAAAATCATGGTTAGACCCCTTTCCCACTAAATTTGACCCCCTAAATAAGAATATAAAGTCGAATTTTCAAGATAACACACGATTTTGAGATATATGAAAAATGAAATTCTAGGCATTCCGAGGTACATTTTCAGGCACTTTTAGGGTCGTTTCACTAGTGTGACTCAAGGTTCGAGGGGAAAACCACCATGTGGTAAGTGTGGCAATATCCACCTAGGCAAGTGCCATGAGGTCACTAATGCTTGCTATAGGTGTGGATCGACGGGCCACTTCCATAATGAGTGTCTAATAAGGAGGAAGAGTGGTGGAGGTAATAAAGCTCAGTCTTCAGCAGCACCACAAAAAGGTGCCATAACTAATATGAGTGGGTGTACAAACTGTCTATATGCAATGGTAAATCGACAGGATCAAGAAGTTGCACCAAATGTTGTCATGGGTATGCTTCGAGTCTTTTCATATGATGTATATGCTTTGCTTGTCCCAGGTACCACTTTATCATTTATTACTCCATATGTGGCTAGTAAGTTTGAGATCTTTCCTGAATGTCTTCTTAAGCCCTTCAGTGTTTCTACTCCTTTTGGTGAGTCTATTCTAGCTAAGAGGATATATAGAGATTGCATGGTGTCTATCTATCATAGGGATATTTTGGTAGACTTAGTTGAGTTAGAGATGATTGACTGTGATGTGATTCTTGGCATGGATTGGCTTCACACCTATTATGCCTCTGTTGATTGTACTGAACTGTTAAATTCCAGTTTCTAAATGAGCCTATTATAGAGTGGAATGACTCTATTGCGCCTAAGGGTAAGCTTATTTCCTACCTTAAGGTGAGAAAACTAATCTCAAAAGGATGTATCTATCACCTCGTGCGAGTTAAGGCTGATGATATAGTGTCTCCATCTTTGGAGTCAGTTCCAGTTGTCAATGAGTTTCCTGGTGTCTAGCCTAATGATTTTCCTGGAGTCCCTCCTGATAGGGAGATTGACTTTGGGATCGATGTCCTCCCTGATACCCAACCTATCTCTATTTCACCATACAAAATGGATTCTGCTGAGTTGAAAGAACTAAAAGAGCAGTTGAAAGACCTCTAAGATAAGGGATTTATTAGGCCGAGTGCCTCTCCATGGGGCTCTCCCATTCTATTTGTTCGAAAAAAAGATGGTTCCCTCAGGATTTGTATAGATTATCGCCAATTGAATAAAGTGACTATTAAAGCCAAATATTTTCTTCCAAAAAAAGATGACTTGTTCGACCAACATCAGGGTGCTACTGTTTTCTCCAGGATAGACCTCTGATAAAGTTATCACCGGTTGAAAGTGAGAAAATGTGACATCCCAAAGACTTTTTTTCGAACCCGATGGTCACTTTGAGTTTCTGGTAATGTCCTTCGTACTAACAAATGCTCCTGTCGCTTTCATGGACTTGATGAATAAAGTATTCAGACAATACCTTGATATGTTCATGTTGTGTTCATCGATTATATTTTGGTGTACTCCAAAGATAAGGAAGAGCATGCCAATCATCTTTGAATTGTTCTTTAGACCCTCAGAGATAAGGAGTTATATGCCAAACTTTTAAAATAAGTGTTCTGGCTTAAATCAGTATCATTGTTTGGCCATGTTATCACAGGTGATGGTATTCGAGCAGATATGCAAAAGATTGAGGCAGTTAAGAACTAGCATAGACCCACCTCTCTAATTGACAAGGAGTTTTCTGGGTTTGGCTGGTTACTACCGCAGATTTGTTGAGAGATTCTCTTCTTTATCCTCGCCATTGATTAAGCTGACTCAAAAGAAAGCTAAGTTTCAGTGGTCCAATAAGTGTGAGAAGAGTTCTCAATAATTGAAAATCAGATTAATGACTACACCAGTGTTGACTCTGCCTGAAGGGTCGGATGATTTTGTGATCTATTGTGATGCTTCTAGAGTGAGATAGAGATGTGTTCTGATGCAGAGAGGTAAGGTCATAGCCTATGCTTCCAGATAACTTAAGAACCATAAGAGGAACTATCCAACTCACTATTTAGAATTATCTACGGTGGTATTTGCACTCAAGATCCGGCGCCACTGAAACGACCCCAAAAAGTGCCCGAAAATGTGCCTTAAAAAATGACCATAATCATAATTTCCTTATATCTCAAAATCCATGCGTGATATCAAAAATCTAACTTCATATTCTTGATTAGGGGGTAAAATTGAGTGGGAGATGGGTCTAACCCCAATTTTAGAGCAACTGCATCAAAATTCAAAATTCCAAAGTTAGCGATTCCAATGAAGAACCACGCCTGAGGCGCGACGCACCAGGGGCGCGCTCCTGTGTTATTTTTGCCCAATTTTGGTTGTCCGATCCAAGGCCTTTGGGTCTTGGGCCTAGCCTCCCCATGCATAAAAATACCTATACTAAGCCATTTTCACCTTCATATCATACAAGACATTCCCCAACACTCTCTCAAACACTTAGACAAATATGTTACTCAAAATTCAAGTGTCAAATCTCTTCCCGGATCTTAGAGAAATCACCCAAGCTTCAAGTTCTTATCTCAATCTTCATCAAGGGATTCTCCAAAATTGAGTTATGTGGGCTTCAACCATTAGGTCCTTTCACCCATGATGCCCAAGCTTCCTTTTTACATAAAACTCCCGTTTCTAAGTTGATTTATTTATAGGTCTTACATACTATGAATTTGACTATGAACTATGTTGGGGTTTCATAAAAGTGTGACTGTCTAAGCATGTTTTGAGCTATGAATCTATGATCTATCTTGAGATTTGATGAAGGGTTTTGACGTATATTGCAAGAGGGAATTACAAGTGTTGGTGGGTAGATTTACTTCAAGATTTCTTGCATGATTTCACTCTTGAATTGCATGATTTTACACTAGCATTGCATACCTGCCAAGTGTTTCATAAAATGTCCAGTTTTGGTTTCTTGAGCTATCATGATCCAATGCATGACGTATGAGTTAAGTGACTCTATGATGATGAGAGTACTGTAATTATATGTTGAATTCTTGAAAAGTACCTATAGTGTTGCAAATTGACCACACCTTGTTGAGGGGGTGCTTTGCCTCAACCACTATGATGGAGGGTATGATGTCCATCAACCATGTTGAGGGATTCATACCTTAACCACTATGATGGAGGGTGTGATGTCCATCAACCAATTAAGGGGTTGATACCTTGACCACTATGATAGAGGGTGTGATGTTCATTAACCATGTTAAGGGGTTGATACCTTGACCACTATAATAGAGGGTGTGATGTGCATTAACCATGTTGAGGGGTTGATATCTTGACCACTATGATGGAGAGTGTGATGTTCATCAACCCGTTAAGGGGTTGATACCTTGACCACTATGATGAAGGGTGTGATGTTCATCAATCAATTGAGGGTTTGATACCTTAATCACCATGGATGGTAGGGTGTGACAATCCATCGTAATGTTGGTCTCTTCTTACATATATAATATGTTCCATATAAGCATGTTTTACTTCAAGCATCATTCATGCACGTCATATTGTTTTTATGCTATCCATTGCCTATGATGTTGCTTTTTTGCCTATATTGCCTATTTCTTGTTGCATTGCATCCTACATACTTAGTATATTCAAATGTACTAACGCATACTCTATGCCTACATAATGTTACCACATAGGAATCGCAGCTCTATTTGATCACCTTCCTCCTCCACGTGGCTAGTACTATCCCTGAAGCAAGTTTTGCGAGTCCTCGACTCCGAGGATAATATTTTTTGATCTTATGTTATATAAAGAATCTCTTTTGTTTATCACATGCTTATGACTATGAGGGTGAGCCAGGTTGCTTGTCGTGGCCCCCGCTAAGTTCTATGTCTAGAGGTGTTGTTGGACAAGTAATGTAATTATGCTTGAGCTTTGACTCATCTATGTTATTTAAGTATTAAACTCTTTCCCTTAGTCTTAATTTCCCTTGTTTATATTTTCTCTTGTTGTTTATTCTTGCTTCCGTGACCAAGAATATGTGTATGATATGCTAAGAGGCTTGTTTAGGGTTCCTTCGGGTTGCCCATTCGTCGTGTCACATCTAGGCCCTAGTTTGGGTCTTGACAAACTTGGTATCAGAGCACTAAGTTGTTAATGGTCCTCGACATTCAACATACCGCGTCGATTAGAGTCTTGTTCATGGTTGTGAAGTATACCACAACTATGAGCAAGAGGTTATGAGACGTTCTAGAAAATGTTTCCCTTCTTCTTACTCTATGTCATGCTATAGTAGTCAAGGTAAGATTTTTCCGCCTAAAGATTTTTATTTGCTATCCTAGATCATGCCTAACACAAGAGGAAGAAGAGCCCGCACACCTGAGGAACAACTGGCTCATGAAGAGTTTCGGGATGCTCTTGTCATGCTAGCCCATGCGGTGACCAACCAAATCAATCAAGGGCCCAAGTCCCTCATGCTCCTACTCTGGCATCTAGGGTAAGGGATTTCATGAGGATGAACCCACCAAGTTCAATAGGTCTAAAGTGGTTGAGGACCCTCAAAAATTTGTTGATGAGGTGTACAAAGTGTTATCTATTATGGGTGTGAGGTCGGAAGAGAAGGCAGAGTTGGCGGCTTACCAACTCAAGGGGGTGGCCAAAATATAGTATACTCAATGGAAGGAAAAAAAAGGGGAACAACGATGTGATCCTTTTTGAAGGGATTTAAGGTGGCCTTTCTCAACCAATTCTTCCATCTTGAGCTTAGGGAGGCCAAAATGATGGAATTCATGAATTCGAAGCAAGGGTTAATGATGGAATTCATGCTCCCCAATTGGTGGCCGATCCAAGGTCTAGGATGAATAAGTATGTGATGGGTAAATCCAATTTGGTGAATAAAGAATGTCATGTTGCTATGTTGATAGATGAAGTGGACTTGTCCTGCCTTATGACGAATGCCAAACAATTGGAAGGGAAAAAGGTGACGAACAGAAAGGGTAAGGAGCCCAAGAGGGCCCGTTTTGAAGGAAAGTTCCAAAGTCCCAAAGGTGGGGGTGGTATGGTGCCTTCTGCTAAGTGCCCAAGATGTGATAGATGTCATGATGGTCCATGCTTGAAGGGAATGGATGCTTATTATGGTTGTGGGGAGATGGGTACTAAGGTAAATGATTGTCCTCATAAAAGCAACAAGGGTAAAGGTGGTAATGTTGATCAAGGGGGTGGTCCACAACGTAATCGGTTCTATGCTCTTCAAAGGAGGCAAGGAGGGAATGAGGTGACTGGTGATGTTATCGGTATGTTAAAAGCTTTCCTTGATTTTTTTGCGCATGCTTTAATTGTTCCGGGGGTCACCATTCCTTTCATTATTTCTTTGGTTGCTAGTAAGATTTGGTTATGTGAGTTTATTGTTGCTAGAAAGGCCTATAAGGGTTGCTCCATGTTCTTAATGCATAGAGTCTTGTCTTGTGAATTTGGTTTGATGGGTTGGAGGTCTTGGGGTGGTTTGGCTACATGCATATCATTCTTCCAATGGGTGTAGAATCGGTAAGGTTGTAATATGAAGGTTAAGGATAGACGATCTATTTTGGTCAACTACAATGGGTTAGTCACTTCTCTAAGATTGATCTTCGGTTCGAGTTTTGTCCAAAAGTTAGGATGAGGGTAGGTGATATCCCTAGGAGCTTTATGGGACTAGGAGTGAGCCTTTTGAGTCATGATGGAGTTGTTTGGTTGACTTAAGCACCGGCTATGTTTATGGGTTTCGTGAATAGAGTCTTAAACCCCTACCTTGTCATGCTTGTGGTAGTCTCTAATGATGGAGTATTGACTTATTTAGAGCTTGTGGGTCATTTGGGGGTAGTGTTGCAAGTCTTGGTGGGATGAGAGGTTGTTTGCTAAACATTATAGGTGTGAATTGAGGGTAACAATTAAAGATTATGATATGAGTGTGCATTATCACCCCAATAACGCTAATATTGTGGATGACGCTCTATGTAGGGTGTCTATAGGTAGCCTAGCATATGTTGATGATGGTTACAAAGAGGTGACTAGGGAGGTCCATTGGTTGGCTAAATTGGGAGTTAGGTTGGAAGTGGATGACTAGGGTGGTGTAGTGGTGGCTAATGGTTCTAAATCTTCATTTGTTGGGGAGGGGGGTGAAGGCGAACCAAGACTTTGACCCCGCCTTGTTACTATTAAAGACCTTGGTGAGAGATGGTAAGGTGGAGGTTTTCTCCCAAAGGGGAGATGGTGTAATTAGATGCTAAAAGTGGGCTATGTGTGCTTGTGTTGAGGATTTGGTTCACTTGGAAGTCCCACCCATGAAAGGTGTGGTTCGATTTGGCAAGAAAGGGAATTGATTTTATGGTTTGTGTGTCCTTATAGAGTGTTGAGGAGGATTGGTGAGGTTTCATATGAATGGGAATTGCCCAAGTATATGGATATGGTTCGTCCGATTCCTCATGCTTCTAAGTTGAGGGGATATGTTGGTGACTTTAGTGCTATAGGATTCTTTGAGGTTGTGGGTGTTGTGGAGGATAAGTTGGCTTAGGAGAAGGTCCTGGTGGAGGTATTGGATAGAAGGGTAGAGAAGTTGATTGATAAGGATGTAGTGTTCGTCAAGGCCCATTAGAAGAATCATCAAGTCGAAAGTGTCTCTCGAGGAACCGGAGTGGGCATGGAGAAGCAATATTCGTACCCCCATTTTATTCAAGCTTATGATAACACGTCAAGTCCTTTTATTATGATTTCAAGTCCTATGTTTCAGGCCCAATGTCATTTGCATGCATTCATATTTATGTTGACAAGTTCATGATGATTTTGACACTTATGTTGGGATTTTGAAAATGGTGTTTCAGTGTATTGTTTAATTCTTATTGGGACTGATTTCTTCATAATTACTCTTCTTACTTATGTTTCTTTGACATTAGGGGATGAATGTTCCCAAGGAGTAGAGATTGAAAAGATCCCAAAAATGCCCGAAAATGTGCCTTGGAAATGTCCATAGTGGGTCTAACCCCGATTTTAGAGCAACCATATCAAAATTCGAAATTCCAAAATTGGCGATTTCCAGTGATGAACCGCACCTGAGGCACGATGCACTAGGGGCGCGCTCCTGTGTTATTTTTGCCAATTTTTGTATCCGGTCCAAGGGCTCTGGGTCTTGGTCCTAGGCCTCCCCATGCGTAAACATACCTATACTTAGTCATATTTCACATACATATCAAACAAGACATTCACGTACTAAATCTCATTCCGGATCTTAAGGAAATCACTCAAGCTTCAAGTTCTCATCTTAATCTTCATCAAGGGATTCTCCAAAGTTAAGGTATGTGGGTTTCAACCATTGGGTCCTTTCACCTATGGTGCCCAAGCTTCCTTTTTACATAAAACTCATGTTTCTAAGTTGATTTACTTATAGGTCTTACTTACTATGAATTTGACTATGAACTATGTTGGGGTTTCATAAAAGTGTGATTGTTTAAGCATGTTTTGAGCTATGAATCTATGATTTATCTTGAGCTTTGATTAAGGGTTTTGATGTATATTGCATGAGAGTATTACCAAGTGTTGGTGGGTTAATTTACTTCAAGTTTTGTTGCATGATTTCTCTTAAATTGGATGGTTTTATACTAGCATTGCACACCACCAAGTGTTTAATAAAATGTCTGGTTTTGGTTTCTTGAGCTATTGATGATCCAATGCATGACGTATGAGTTAAGTGACTCTATAATGATGAGAGTAATGTAATTATATGTTGAATTCTTGAAAAGTATCTATAATGTTGTAAGTTGACCACACCTTGTTGAGGGGTTAGTACCTTGAACACTATGATGGAGGGTGTGATGTCCATCAACCAATTAAGGGGTTGATACCTTGACAACTATGATGGAGGGTGTGATGTCCATTAACCATGTTGAGGGGTTGATACCTGACTATGATGGAGGGTTTGATGTCCATTAGCCATGTTGAGGGGTTGATACCTTGACCACTATGATAGAGGATGTGATGTCCATTAACCACGTTGAGGGGTTGATACCTTGACCACTATGATGGAGGGTGTGATATTCATCAACCCGTTAAGGGGCTGATACCTTGACCACTATGATGGAGGGTGTGATGTCCCTCAACCAATTGAGTGGTTGATACCTGGATGGTAAGGTGTGACAATCCATCGTAATGTTGGTCTCTTCTTACATATGTAATATATTCCATATAAGCATGTATTACTTCAAGCATCATTCATGCATGTCATATTGTTTTTATGCTATCTATTACTTATGATGTTGCGTTTTTGCCTATATTGCTTATTTCTTGTTATATTGAATCCTACAAACTTAGTACATTCAAATGTACTAACGCATACTCTATGCCTACATAATGTTACCACATAGGAATTGGAGCTCTATTTGGTCACCTTCCTCCACCATGTGGCTAGTACTATCCTTGAAGCAAGTTTGGTGAGTCCTCAACTCCGAGGACAATATCTTTTGATCTTATGTTATGTAAAGACTCTTTCATTTATCATATGCTTTTGACTATGATAAAGAGCCCGGTTGCTTGTTTTGGCCCCTGCTAAGTTCTATGTCTAGAAGTGTTGTTGGACAAGTAATGTAATTATTTTTGAGCTTTGACTCATCTATGTTATTTAAGTATCAAACTCTTTCTCTTAGTCCCAATTTCTCTTATTTATGTTTTCTCTTGTTGTTTATTCTTGCTTCTGCGACCAAGGATGTGTGTATGATATGCTAAGAGGCTTGTTTGGGGTTCTTTCAGGTTCTCCATTCGCCGTGTCACATCTAGGCCTTAGTTTGGGATATGATAACCATTACTTATATGGAGCACATGTGGATGTATTCACAGACCACAAGAGTCTGCAATGTGTCTTCACTCGGAAAGAGCTTAACTTGAGGCAGATGAGATGGCCTGAGTTGCTCAAAGACTATGACATGAGCATCCTCTACCATCCAGGTAAGCTAATGTGGTTGCTGATGCTCTTAATAGGTTATCCATGGGTAGCATGACCCATGTGGAAGAAGAGAAAAAGGAGTTCAAAGAGGTTCCCCGACTGGCATGATTAGGAGTTTAACTAGATGAGATGGGCGAAGGAGGAGTACTTATGCATAATGGGTCTGCATCATCTCTAGTAGTAGAGATAAAAGAGAAACAAGATCAAGATCCTATTTTATTGCAGTTGAAGGCTGTTGTGCATAAGCAGAAGGTGATGGCTTTCGTCGAGGGGAGATGGAGTATTGAGGTATCAAGGCAGATTATATGTTCCAGATGTTGATGGTGTTCGAGAGAGGATCATGGCAGAGGCCTATAGTTCCAGATATTCCATCCATCTAGGGTCTACCAAGATGTAACATGACTTCACAAAAGTCTACTAGTGTAGTGTAATAAAGAAAGACATTATTGAGTTCGTCTCCAAATGCCCAAATTGCCAACAAATTAAATTTAAGCACCAAAGGCCATGTGGAGTAGTTTAGAATTTTCAGATTCCATAGTGGAAATGGAAGGTGATTAAGATGGACTTTTTCACAGGCTTACCGAGGTCCCATAAACAGCATGATTCAATTTAGATGATAGTTGATCGCATGACAAAATCTGCACTCTTCTTAGCGATAAAGACAATAGACATTACAGAGGGTTATGCCCATACATAAGGGAGATTTTCAGATTGCATGAGGTTCCTTTGTCCATCATATCAGATAGAGGGGCTCAGTTCACTGTCCAATTCTAGAAGTCCTTTAAGAAAGTCTTAGGTTCAAAGGTGAACCTTAGTACTGCTTTCCACCCTCAGACTGATGGTCAAGCAGCGCAGATGATATAAACTTTGGAGGATATGTTGAGAACTTGCATCATTGACTTCAAAGGTAATTCGGATGACCACTTGCCTCTGATTGAGTTTGCCTACAACAACAACTTTCATTCGAGCATCCAAATGGCTCCTTATGAGGCTCTCTATGGGAGGAGATGTAGAACGCCGATTAGATGGTTCGAGGTAGGTGAAAACAGGGTTGATTTGGCTAGACTTGGTACATTAGGCTATAGAGAAGGTAAAGATTATCCAAGAGAGATTGAGAACTGCATAGAGCCGTCAAAAGTCCTACACTAATGTTAGAAAAGGAGACTTAGAGTTTGAGGTCAATGATCGGGTGTATCTGAAAGTTTCACCCATGAAGGGTGTGATGAGTCTTGGGAAGAAGGGGAAGTTGAGTCGTCGACGCATTGGTCCCTACCAAATTTTGAAAAAAGTAGGAAACGTAGCTTATGAGTTGGAGCTACCACCAGAGCTATCAGCCATCCATCCGGTCTTTCCTATTTCTATACTTAAGAGGTGTTTAGGAGATCCATCCTTGGTTGTGCCTATTGAAAGAATTGGAGGGAAGGATAGTTTGAGTTATGAAGAAATCCCAATCCAAATCCTTGATCGTTAGGTTCGCAAGTTGAGAACCAAAGAGATTGTATCTGTAAAAGTGTTGTCGAGAAGTCAATATGTTGAAGAGGCTACATGCGAAGCAGTAGAGGATATGAAGGCTAGAAACCATCACCTATTCATACCTTCTAATGATGAACTTGATGGTAATAATTCATTTCTACTCTCGAGTTACTTTCTCATTATTGAGTTGAGTTCTTAACTCTGAGTTGATGTTCTTCTTGAGTCTATGAGTATTTGAATATGCATGTCTTTAACTGTATTTGTAACTAATGATGATGTTAGAAGTGGTCTTTAATTCCAAGTCCTG
>JAPFFP010046245.1:0-11107 GCA_026153255.1 Solanum medicagineum
GCACTTTCAAGAATTGATGCTAATTTGACCAAACCATAACATGATTCATTTACATAGAATTAGTACATGTAAAATATAGGGTGTTACATCTTTCTTTCTTCATTCGAATGGCATCATCCCAAAACCTTAGTTCTTCCGAGCCTCTTGAGAAGCCCATATTTGAATCACATGTTATTGTGGTTCATGAGTCTGCGAATCTCCCTCCTTCCTTGCAATTTCATCTTTTCAATTTTTCAGAATCGGGTCCTTGTTAGAATAGATTTTCTCAGTTTGCTTCACTTCCTTCCTATTCTGCCCCTGCCTCTTCCACGGTGATGGATATCATTCCTTTGAAATGAGTGTCTGTCGACGATCTGTCGATTGCAACTATGACCCCCTAGAAGGTGCAAAGTAGTTTACGTAGAGCCTCTAGAGTACCCATATAGGTGTAGATAATTTTCCCTCTCCTGAACGGGCATCTTTATATGGTTCTTTAAGAATACCCGACACCAAAAATCACAAATGGCAGGAAGAGTAAGTTCTTTGCCAAGCTCTCTAGCGTAGCAAGAAATTCAAGTCCTCAAAACCCTCTTCTAAACCTCCTCGCAAAGGGATGATATCCTTCTATGTCGGTTTCTTCAAGGGTGGGGGTTTCATAGGAATGTGATTTTTAAACCTCCATGTCGCTCTCAAGCGTCTCCACTGCCTCCTCCTCCAAAATTGTTGAGGACACTGTAGTTTTGATGATGGACAAAGAACTTGAAACAAGTTGATCAATCAAGTTCTCTTGTGCAGTTTCTCAAAGAGTTTCAGACATGTCAGTAATAATTATGGAATGGATAAATTCCTTTAGGATAAGCTCTACAGAAATATAGTTCAACAATAACACATGAGGAAAATATTGATATCGGAGTTCTATCTGATATAGAACTCTATGACAAAAAAAGTTGGTGCTAAGAAGGAGTTCTAATAAATAAAGAACTCCATTATAACAAGAAGTGAGACACATGAGGAGTCTAACCGGAAGAAGAACTCTTCGAGAAAAATGATTAAATAGAAGAGTGGACTGAGAAAAAAGTATTGAGACTGAGTGCAAAAAAAGCAGAGTTGTGTGATTGAAGTCTTGATCAGTGAGGAAACACTTAGGAGATCTATTTCTTTGTTGAGTCTGAGTTTAGGAAGTTTTCTATCTCTTGTTGAGTTTGAATGTATTGCTTAGTTTAGTGATCTATAAACTAAAGTAAGATATAGTCTTCAAGTTGGGGGCAACTCGAAGACTTGGGAACATAAACCTTGGGAGATTTGTGTGTAGTGAGAAGTTGTTTGAAGTTTGTTGCTGCTTAGATTACTAGAAATTGTAATATTTTTGTTGAGACACATATTGATCTAGTGAAGTTGGGGAAAATTCCTGTAGTGGTACAGGTCGTGGTTTTTCACCTTATGTGAGCAGGGTGTTTCCACGTAAAAATTCTGTGTTCTCATCTATTTTTACTTTTCAAAAACACGTCTACAAACTTGGTTCTTTGATTAGAGAAATCCATAGGTTGTGCAAATCTAATAGTTGGTATCAGAGTAGGTGTTCTTATTAAAGGCTAATACCTAATAATTGATCATGATGAACACTGCACCACCTCTTGGACATAGGGAAGGACAATCGTCTGTGAGGCTACCACTCTTCAATGGAACTCATTTCGGCTGGTGGAAGGATAGGATGGAAGCTTTCATCCAAGGTGAGGATTACAAACTCTGGGATAGGATCATTGTGGGACCAACTATTCCAATGAAAACTGTAGAAGGTAAATAAGTTCCAAATGAAAAAAGGAAGTTCACTACTAATGACCTTGTAGCTTTAAGGAAAAATGTTAAAACAAAAAATATTTTGGTTTGTGGACTGGGACCAAATGAGTATAACATGATATCAAACTGCACTACTGCTAAGCAAATTTGGGATGCTCTGGCTATTGCACATGAAGGAACTACTCAGGTCAGGAAGTTTAGAGTCGCCATGTTGTTCACTGAATAAGAAACCTTCAAGATGAAGGAAAATGAGTCACTTCCGGACATAATGGCGAGGCTTACACTTCTCATCAATGAACTGACATTCTTGGGCAAGGTTTCCACTACTGAGGAACAAGTGGAGAAAGTTCTAAGAATTTTACCCAAAGCTAAGTGGGATGTGAAAGTCACTGCTATAAGGGAAGCTAAGGACATTGAGAGCATGACCCTGAATGAATTGGTAGGAAATCTTAGGACTTATGAGATGAACATGGAGGATCAACAGAAAGAAGTAGCAGCGGCTGAGAAATTACTAGCATTAAAGGCAATCTCTGATGATGAGGGATCAGATCTAGATGAGGATCAGATAACCTTTTAGCGAAGAATTTCAAGAAATTTCTCAAAAAAAGGGAAAGGGAGAGGTAAGAGAGAAACAAGAACCGAAAATTGGTCTAATAACTCAGGAGGCAGAAAATGGTCTGATAAAAAAACCAACCAGGATGCTACAAGTGTGGAAAATCTAGTCACTATATCAAACAATATCCACAATGGGAAATTGAGTGGAGAAAAGAAAAAGCTGAGGAAGAATTAAAAGACAAAGTTTCTAAGCAAAAGGAGAAAGGGGAGGATGCTATGATGGCTACTTGGGGCTCAAAATTCGAGGAATCTGATACTGAAAACGTAGATGAGACTGCATTAATGGCTGCTGAGGATTCAGATCTTGAGGATGAGGGAAAATCTGAGGTAAGTATTCTTGGACTAAAAGAAAAGTTACATCTTTTTTTCTAAAAGAAAGCTAATTTTGCTAATGAATGAGTTGATAGATGATGTTCAACAAGTAGCTAATGAAAAGGATCAACTGATTAAAGATTTTTCTGATAAAAAATTTGAATGTCTTGAGGTAAAAAATTATCCAAATGAAGCTAATGAAGAGAATCACATATTGAAGAAATAGGTTGAAAAGCTTGATGCACTTATGCTGAACTTAAAATTTGGGGTTTTGAAGCTGACAACCACTGAGAAATGTAAGAGTAAAATGAGTGACGAACATCAAAAGGTTGAAACTGAGTTGAAAGAGTGCAAAATTGAGTTCTTTGGTGAAAAAGAAAAGGTTAGAAAATTGACTCAGGAAATTTTCAACCTAAAAGCGGATCTAGAAAAGGCAAATAGGTGGACTCAGTCTTCAAGAATAGTGAACAATCTAGGAACTAGGGCTCATATTAAGAAAACTAGAATAGGGTTCTATCAGGAGAATGTCACTACCACTGACTTGTGCTATCTTTGTTGAAAGATTGGACATCTAACTACTGAGTGTCCAATTGAAAAAATGTCAAGACCAGGAACAGAAACCTTCTGAATATAAAGTGGACTAAAAATGATAAAAAAAAAAAATAGGTTAAGAAATGTGTTTCCAAACTGGGAAAGAAGGAATCTTATTCATCCTTTTTACAATAAGAAAGGACCCAAGCTAGTCTAGGTTCCTAACTAACCCTTGAACTGTTTTGTAGGTTGTAGTGAAAGGAAGCAAGCATTGGTACATGGATAGTGCTTGCTCAAGGCATATGACTAAGATAAATACGAATTCCTTTCACTAGCACCGTTCAAAGAGGGGAAAAGGGGACTATTGTTGGTGTTGGAAAGATTAGAAGAAGTGAATCAAGGGACTTGGAAGAGGTCTATCATATGGATGGATTGAAGCATAATATGCTAAGCATATCTCAACTGTGTGACAAAGGTAACAAAGTGACCTTCATGTCTGCAGGTTGCAGGGTTTTAAAAAGCTGGACACAAAGGAGATAATTTTAATTACCAAAAGGCATAAAAATATGTACAAGGCTGACATCCTGGGGATGCATGGTACGCATTTGAAATGCTTGAGTATTATGGTAATGATCCCTTACTTTGGCATAGATGACTTACACATGCAAGTTTAAAATAATTGAATACATTGGCATCAAAGGACATGGTTGTAGGGTTACTTAAAACTAAGTTCAAAGATGACAAAGTATGTAGTGTATGTGTAAGGGAGAAGCAAGTAAGATTATCTTTCAAGCCAAAGAACCAGGTCAGTACTACCATCTGCTTGGAATTGGTTCACATTAACTTGTGTGGATCGATATGGGTAAGAAGTAGAGGAGGTAAAACTTCCTATGAATTACTCAAAGGAAGAAAACCAAATATCTCCCATTTTAGGACTTGTGGCTGCAAATGCTATGTTCATGATAATGATAAATATAATTTGGAAACATTTGATGCCAGAAGTGATGAGGGTATTTTCTTAGCCTATTCTTCACATAGCAAAGCATATAGAGTACTAAATAAAAGGACTAACTGTGTGGAAGCAAGCATTCATGTTGTTTTTGATGAAAACAGTTTTGTGTTTGAGACTAACATCCAGGATGACTATGAATTAGAACACCATACACAATTCATGTTACCCGGTCCATCTATAGAGCAACCAGAGAGCACACAGTCAGGGGGAACAATGGAATCATATTGATCTAGAATATGTTCAATCAGGATCTATATCTGATGAACAAACTCAAGGGTTTGTGGTGAGAAGCTACAAATATCAGTATTCACATCCTATAGGAAATGTTCTCATGGATCAGAACTCTGGAAGCACAACCAAGTCAGAGCTTAAGAATTTGTGTGCATTCCATGCATTCCTGACTATGATGGAACCTAAAAAGGTGGGAGAAGCCTTATTGGATGCAGATTGGATACCTGACATGCAAGAAGAACTCAATTAATTTGAAAGAAGCAAGGTATGGCTCACTTTCTTGGAAAATGTCTTATTTCATATCCACAAAGAAACACACTCTGTAGCCTTGTCTATTGCTAAGGCTGAGTACGTAGCAGTAGGATCATGTTATGCACAGCTTCTCTGGATTAAGCAACAACCGAGGGATTTTGGTATGGATATTAGTTATGTTCCTATCTTTTGTGATAATGCTAGTGCCATTTATATAGCAAAGAATCTAGTGCAGCACAAAAGAACAAAACATATTGGCGTAAGACATCATTTCCTTCGTAATAATGTTGAAAAAAAGTCTCATTTCAATAATGTTCTGTCCTATTGAAAATCAAATAGCTGACATCTTCACTAAAGCATTAAGCAGAGAACACTTTGTAAAAATCATATTAGGCTTGGGGATGATTAAGATTGGGTTAACTCTTCTCAATGATTGGCTAGAAAATGACTCTCCTTCTTCTGACTTCTTGAAATGCTTCTCAACTCAGTTTATCACATGAAAATGTATGTCTTCTATTTTATGCAAATTGTCTAACAATCATATGTGTATATATTAGTATACAGCTTACAGAGGTCAAAAGCAAAAATGTTTAACTTCACTCTTATCAGGTATGAAAGTGTAAATGTCATAAAGTTACTCCAACATTAGTTAAATTCGTACTCTGTTTTGATTCTTTTACTTAGTTCTTCAATGCCCTTCTTTTTTTCCAAAATTCATAAGAGCTCTACTTTATCTGCTATACGTCTTTTCAAGTGTCCCGTTCTTTCACATCAAGAGGCACATGGTTCTTAATGCTTCATCTTAGTTCAAGGTTGGCCTATTCTCTTAACTGTTGATGACATCTCTCACATTTTGGGTATTCTTATTGTTGGCTGGGATCACTATGTGAGACATGAGTGGTCCCCTATAGAAAAGATAGCCTCTGCTCTTGACATTTCTCGTATGTTTTCTGGTCATCCTAATCTAGTGCAAAACATGCATGTTCTTCACAGTGCAATATCTTCTCTTCTTCATTTGTATTTTGATGTGATCCATAAGATATTAATCCCCAAGAAGGAGTGTCGGTCTGAGACTAGTTATCTTGGCTTAACACTTATGGAGTTGTTGGACTTTGAAATTCCTATAAACTTGTGTAGTCTAATCATGAAGCATATGAAATGGGTTCTTATCCAAGACAACAATGGTCATGCCTTGCCATATGGGTTCTGGCTTGCTGACATTCTTGAGGCTTACTCAATACCTGTGCAGGTTTGGACTATGCAGACTACTAAAGACATTCTAGGGATGGTGAACCATACTACACTACCTGGTTCTATGAGGCGTGTGGACACTGCTGTGAGATATTTGGATGCTGCCGTAGAGACCAAGACATCTGAGTTGGCTGCTGCTCATAAAGCATTTGCTCTGGAAAGGGGCGCTCTACTCTATTGAATCTTTGATTTGGAAGCCTCATTATAGAGAGAGTGTATTGCCCATGATGTCACACCCCAAAAGCTTTCTCAGTTGCTATCCTCTGATGCTTCTTCCTCCTAATCTTATTCAATCTATTTGTTTTACTATTTTGCTGGATGTGCTTTGGACACCTTTTACTTTTGTTCTGCTTGATGTTAATAATTACCTTCTGCTCTTTTGCTTATGCAAGTATGCACTCTAAATATGGTCATGTGATTTTAGTCTATTTGTATATTTTGGAGATAGCCCTTGTGACCTTGAATTGTGTATGCATCTTTTTTTTTGTGTCAGTAAAGAACCTCTTTTTGATGATGCCAAAAAGGGGAAGTCAATCTGAGTTGTGCAATGTTTATAACCCTTGTCTGATCTGTTTCATTCTATAGGTTCTTTTTTAGTTGCTTTAGGAAAGATGGACAAATGCCTACACTCAGGACTTGATTTAGGAAAGATGGACAGATGCCTACACTAAGGAGGTTTGTCATCATCAAAAAGGGGGGAATATGTTGAGGACACTCCAGTTTTGATGATGGAGAAAGAACATGAAATAAGTTGATCAGTGAGGTCCTCTTGTGCATTTTATCAAAGAGGTTCAGACATGTCAGTAACAATTGTGGAATGGATAATTTCCTTTGGGAAAAGCTCTAAATAAGTATAGTTTAACAATAACATGAGGAAAATATTGATACTGCAGAGTTCTATCTGATATAGAACTCTATGACAAAAAGAGTTGGTGCTAAGAAGGAATTCTAATAAATAAAAAACTCTACAATAACAAGAAGTAAGACACATGAGGAGTCTAACCAGAAGAAGAACTTTTTGAGGAAAATGATTAAATAGAAGAGCAGACTGAGAAGAAAGTATCGAGACTGAGTGCAAAAAAAGCAGAGTTATGTGATTGCAATCTTGATCAGTGAGGAAACACTTAGGAGATCTATTTCTTTATTGAATCTGAGTTTAGGAAGTTTTCTATCTCTTGTTGAGTCTAAATGTATTGTTTAGTTCAGTGATCTAAAAATTGAAGTAAGATATAGTCTTCAAGTTGGGAGCAACTCAAAGACTTGGGAACATAAACCTTGGGAGGTTTGCATGTAGTTAGGAGTTGTTTGAAGTTTATTATTGCTTAGATTACTAGGAATTGTAATCTTTTTGTTGAGGCTCATATTGATTTAGTGAAGTTGGGGAAAATTCTTGGAGGGGTACAAGTTGTGGTTTTTCACCTTTTTTAAGCGTGGTGTTTCCACATAAAAATTTTATGTTTTCATCTGTTTTTACATTTAGAAAACACGTCTGCAAACTTGGTTCTTCAATTAGGCAAATTTATAGGTTGTACAAATCTAACAAAACCCTTTTCCAGGTCTTGAGTGTCCTCTCGATCTAAGAAACCAGTTGCTCAACCTGGTTCTTCAGATGAGTTTGACTCTGAAACCACTATTATTGACCCTGCATCTCCTAATCTATCTGATCCCTAATTCTTGTCCTTTATCCACTTTTATCAATGCTCTCACATTCGTGGTCGTGTGGTTATTGGTTTTGGAGGTACGAAGATGACTGTTTTACTACAAAAATCGGAAGTTTAAGGTTGGTCTTCACTGTTCCTGCAAGGGGATGTTCAACACAGGTTTGCCAAATTGGAAATGTATGAGTTCTACAGACAAGGTGAGGCACATGGTTCTCAATTCTCCACCTCAATTCAAGGCCTACCTATTCTTCCGATAGCAGATGACATCTCTTGTATCTTGGGAATTCCCATAATGGTTAGGATCGGTACTCAAGAACGAGTGGCCACCTCTGAAAAATTTGGCCTCTCCACTTGAAATCTCTCATAAATTTTCTAGTCATCCAACTCTGGTGCAACACCGATGAGTGCTTCGCAGTGAGATATCCCCTGTTCATCATCTATATTTTGTTGTGGTTCATAAGATTCTGATTCCAAGGAAGGAGTGCAGGTTTGAGGCTAGCTATCTTGACTTGATTCTTATGGAGTTGTAGGACTCTGAAATTCCCATTAATCTGTCTAGCTTGATTATAAAACACATGCAGTGGGTCCTTATTCAGGATAAGAATGGCCATGCTTTGCCATATGGGTTTTGGCTTGCAAGCATTCTTGAGGCTTACTCTATACCTATACAGATTTAGACTATGCAAACTACTAAGGATTTTTTAGGGACGGTGAACCATGCTGCACTACCTGTTTCTATGCGGTGTGTAGACATAGTTGTTAGGCACTTGGAGGTCGCATTGGTGGCTAAGACATCTGAGTTGGCTACTGCTCACGAAGATTTTGCTCAAGAATGGTGTGCTCTTCTCTCTTGGATATCTGACTTGGAAGCCTCACTATAGAAAGAGCGTACTGAACCTGCTACAATAATCCACAAGATTTCTCAATTGCTTCTTCTAACTCTTCTTCCTCCTGATTTTTATTGATCACTCTCTATCTGCTTTACTATTTTGGGGGATGTGCTTTGAAAACTTTAGCTTTTGTTCTACTGGTTGTTTTGTGGTTATCTCCTGCTTCTTTTTCTTATCGTTTGTGTGCACTCTTTAATATGTTTCCTGTCATATTAGTATGGTTGTATATTTTGGAGATAGTCCCTGTGGTCTTGAATTGTCTATGCGTCTTTCAATCATGTCAGATAGGAAACTCTTTTCGATGATGCCAAAACGAGGAAATCATTTTAAGTTGTGCAATGTTATAACCATTGTCGACTTATTTCATTCTGTAGGTTCTTTGTTAATAGCTGCAGGTAAGATGGATGGATGTTTATACTTAGGAGGTTTGTTATCATCAAAAGGGGTAATATGTTGAGGAAACTGCAGTTTTGATGATGGACAAAGAACATGAAACAAGTTGATCAATCAGGTTCTCTCAAGCAGTTTTTCAAAGAGGTTCAGACAAGTCAGCAACAATTGCGGAATGGATAAATCCCTTTGCGATAAGCTCTGAAGAAGTACACATGAGAAAACAATTTATACTCAGGAGTTCATCTGATTTAGAACTCTATGTAAAAGAGTTTGTTGCATATGAGGAGTTTGATGTCTAGAAGAACTTCTCAAAAGAATGGTTAGATAGAAGTAGAGATAGAAAAGATAGGTGACGAAGACAGAGTGCAAAAAAGCAGAGTGGTTATCTTGAGTGCAGCGAAGTGAAGAAACATCTGAACAATCTAGTTCTTGTTGTGTCTTAGCTTAATTAGGAAGTCTTTCCTTTTGTTGAGTCTTGTTGTGTCTTGTTGTACTGTGCTAGTTCAGTAATTTATAAACTGAAGTAAGGTACAGTCTTCAAGTTGAGGGCAACTCGAAGACTTGGGAACATAAACCTTGGGAGGTTTGTGTGAAGTTAGGAGTTTTTGAAGTTTGTTGTTTCTTAGATTATTAAAAATTATAATCTTTTGTTGAGCCTCATTTGTTGTGAAGTTGGGGTGAAATCCTATAGTGGTACGAGTTGTGGTTTTTTTAACTTTGTGAGCCAGGTGTTTTTCACGATAAAACTCTATGTCTTGATTTGCTTTTACTTCATTGAAGCAAGTCTGCAAACTTGATTCTACATTAGACAAATCTATAGATCGTGCAAATCTTTCAGAATTCCTTTATTGAAAATTGTAGTTCTTCACACTCATTAGTATTTGTCTCTTGGCTACATGACTTCAAGTCTCACTTTGTATGCTATGTGAACTTTTATTCCGTCTAATATACTAACACTTGGCTTTTCATCTCTTTTGGATACTCACTTTGTTTTTACTTTTTTATGTTTGACTTGACTCACTTTCTGAGAAGTACTCTTTCTGTTTTATTTTAATTGGCCAATAATTAAAATAAATATTTATTTACTTGTTTATTTTAACAAACCAAAAGAGTATTATTATTTTTTTTCATAGTATCCTTAGTATTAAATAGCTATATAAAATAATAATTATCAAACTTAGAGTTCTAAAACATCATTTATAAAGCTAATTTAGTAAAGTACATATCTAAAAGTCTTGCTAAGGGATGTATCAAGTCAACACGATCCAAAAAATATAAAACGTGGAAAGTAATTAATAAAATAATAATAAATTTATTATATTACCCTATAAATAAAATAAATTTATATTTTGTGAAACATCTTAACAAAATATTTATAGTTAATAATAAATATTTAGAAACTAATTAATAATAATTTATCTCTTAATTTTTAAAATCAATTAAGAAAAAGTAAACATCTACTTTAATAAGAATGCGTGGAATGACTAGAAAATTTCCTTTAGATATATAGTACTTTACTCTTTTAGGATACCATTGCTCACTAGCATCCGCCCCTAGAATAGACCAATAGATTTGCATATTAAATATGTGATGGAGTGACATTTAATTTTTTTTAAAAAAAATTAAAAGCTTTAGTTCGAGTCTTTTTGGATACAAAATACTTTTGTTAGGAATCTTTTTAGTTGTTAATATAAAATTTTCTCATACAAATATAATTAGTCAAACTCTAGTTCGATATCAAATATCAGATAAAAAAAATATAAAACGTTATAAAATTGAGTAAGTTGTACAACCATTAACTCGATTTTGATTTGTTTCATGGTTTGCAATGATGTTTAGCATTGCTCCTTCTGTCCCCGTTAACTTGTTTATATTTTACTTATCACATTCTTTATGAAATAAAACATAAAATATTAGTAACCTTTTTATGTCGTTTTTTATTATTATAATTCATCTAATATTGAAAATTAATGGTATCTCTTTGTTTATTATTATTTATTTAGCAACCACAATCGCCCTCTTGGTCACCCTTCCTTACGGAATTTTACCAAAAGGGTTTATGTGCTCAGATGCATCTAAATTCTTATCATCTATATCCATTTTCCATAAGGATGGTAAATCCTTAGGACTGATAAGGAGATCATTGCCGTGAAGACCACCAAATACCTATTGATCAACCAATA
>JAPFFP010046246.1:0-11107 GCA_026153255.1 Solanum medicagineum
CAACTTAAAACGCTAAACTTCATTTACGAATTTCTAATCGTTTTTCCACCAATCCGAACGTACCACGATACTTGGGGGTAGTATTTGTATGGGTCTGTATATGTCCGGAGTCTGGTTTTGTATTTTGGATTTTTTTTGGCGGCAGGACCACAGCGGTGACCTTGTCGGCCTGCTTTTGTATTGTGACTATTGATGTACATATATGTATACCTGTTCTGGGTGTTGGCTGAATTTTCGTGCAGGTGGTTTAGTCAGTAAAACAAAGGAAACTCTGCCGAATTTTCTGTAGGATTGATAAGCCCTTAACGTGGTAATTATGATTTAGTATTCGGATTAGTGCCTAATCGGCACTAGCCACGGCCCCGGGGTCGGGTCGTGACATGCTCGTGAGGTGAGACTTGGTCAAAAATTGGAAGTTGGGATACTTTGGAAAAATCACGTTTCGTTACTTTGACGGGAGGCTCCACGGGCCGTGTGATGCTACACGGTCCGTGTAGTGGCCCGTGGAGTTACACTAGGTGGGAAAAATTGTTGCCAGGAGTCTCCATGCCAGGCCAAACAGCTCATCAAGCTTGTCACAACCCGTGAAGATGGCCGTGGCAGCACACTTAGTCAAAAAATTCCCCCTCATGCCGACCTTGCCTCACTTGCACACTCCACGGCTAGCCATACGGTCAGTGGCAAGCCACACGCCCCGTGCCATTGGCCGTGTCACATGCCTTAGATCACAAATTGTCTTTTCCAGCTCAAGACATCCCACAACCCCGGTCCAAAGCCCCACTGCCCGTCAAGTTGCCCGTGTAGTTTCACTACACGGGAGGGTCTCACGAAGACGGTCATAACTCCTTTATTCGACCTCGGAATGAGGTGAAACCAAGTGTGTTGGAAATCTAAATTAAAGGGCTTTCATTTGAAATGTTGTGGGTCATCCTTTTCCATGTGAGATAAAAGTTGTACTCATTTAAAGTTGACCCTTATATACATCACAACCCAAACTCAACTCATAGGAAAGTCTTGAACTCGTCTAAGTACTAGAAGTTTCCCATGACCCTAATACACTCCCAACCTAACCAAATGAGGCTTGAAACATGGGTATATAGGAGCATGGAGTTACGGGGTGTCACACCACAATAATTAAATACATAAAAAACTTCACAACACCACTCAATGAATATCAATCACTATTAAGAGTCTCTCTAACATATAGAATAAATCATAACCACCTCAATCAAAGAACTAATGCTAAGCTAGCTAACCCACCAATGTTTTTACTTTCTCCAATGCCTCAGAGCATTTCAAATGTATCAAATATATAATATTCGCAAGAAAACGGATCTGCAGACACCCATATCACTATATGTCTAGCCTAGAATCAAAATTCACCTAATTCTACAATTAATCTCTTAAATTTTAAACCTAGAATTAAGTTTTAGTTCCTCTAAATAACATATCCCTAATAATATTTATATAATGCAACACACCTAATATTGAATTACCTATACTATCAAATCATTAGTTATCATTAATTACTCTTCAAACCCTAATAGAAAAATAAAAGTTATCCACTGAACTTCTGCAGCAGTAAAAACGTTTAAACTCTTAAAATCATACTAGTTATACTAGTACTCCTTCATTAAGTAACATACTTATGAATAACATGAACAATTTTGATGAGAACGTTTACTTGAAGCATCTGTGGTGGCTCATTGTCTACAAGTATGTTTTCCTCTTTTCGTTTCTTTTCTAACTTAAATAAATATTAAAAGTGGTAAATCCTACTACTTGTTTTAATAAATATGGGATATAACTTGTATAGAGTATTAGCTAAATTATTAATTTAACCCATCAATTAGATTAGTTATCTAAAATGATCCCCCAGCTTAAATAATCAAAGTTATCAAATAGTCTAAAAAGTCTCCTTCAAATTTACGAGATAACTCTTTTATAACATAAGAAACTCTATTTCTCAAAATGACCTAATGGATTGTTATATTAGATACTAATTTATCTAGCATTTGTCCTTGAATGGCCAAAAAAAGACGAGGATAAGAAGGGTTATCTGACTTGACAAAAAGATGTGGATATCTCTTGCGCATATCCGCCTCAATCTCCGATTCCTCAATTAGATGATCCTTCCATTGAACCTTCACAAATGTAATCCCCTTTGATCAGAACTTGTGAACCTCCCCATCTAGAACAATTATGGGCTACTCCTCATAAGAAAAATTCTTATCAAGACCGAATTCTAGTGAACAATGTAGTTTTCATCACCTTAATATTTCTTCAGCATAGAAACATAAAACATCAGGTGCACTCTGGACAAACCTGGAGGTAAAGCCAATTCATAGGTCACCTCTCCCGCGTGCTTACGAACTTCGAACGGACCAATATACCTTGGACTAACCTTACCTCATCTACCAAATCTCATCACACCCTTCATGAATGAAACCTTCAACAATACTTGCTCACGCTCCATAAACTCTATATCCCTGATCTTTCAGTCTGTATACTCTTTTAGCCTCCTCTGTGTTGCTATAAGCTTTTACTGAAAGAATTTCACCTTCTCCAATGACTCGCTCAATAGATCAGTACCCCAAGCTCTCACCTCAAATGTGTCAAACAAATCAATAGGAGATCTATATCTCCTCCCATACAAGGCCTCAAATGGAGCCATGTTAGTACTCAAGTGATAACTATTGTTAAACAAAATTCTACTCAAGGTAATAATTGATCTCAGCGACTATCAAAATCTATCATACATGCACAAAGCATATCCTCTAACAGTTGAATTGTTCTCTTGGACTAAGCATCGATCTGAGGGTGAAATGCAGTACTAAGATCCAATCTAGTACCTAGTTCAGCTTGGAAGGTCCTCCGGAAGTTAGAAGTAAATTGTATACCTCTGTATGATATGATAAAAATTGAAACTCCACGTAATTGAACAATCTCGCTGATATAGAATTTGGCTACCTTCTCTGAATTATAAGTCACCTTACCAAAATAAAGCATGCAATCTTGGTTAACTAGTCAACAATCACGCATATCAAATCAAACCTACGCAATGTCTATGGAAGACCAATCACAAAGTCCATGAAAATCCTTTCCCACTTGCATTCAGGAATAAGCATTATATGAAAAGTTCCTCTGACATCTAGTGCTCATACTTTACTTGCTGACAAATGGGATGCTGGGCAACAAAATCACCAATGTCATGCTTCATTCTACTCTAATAATAATGTTGCCTCATATCACGATATATCTTGGTTGCATCAGGATGTACTGAGTACCTCGAACTATGAACTTCTGCAAGAAAAATATGAATTAAATCATCAACATAGGGCATACACATCATTCCCTTAAACCTCCTTTTTCACCAATCACAAATTCTGAAACGACCCCAAAAAAAGCCCGAAAATGTGCCTCGGAAATGCCCATAATTGTAATTTTCATATATCTCAAAGTCCATGTGTGATATAAAAAATTTGACATCATATTCTTGATCAGGGGAAAAAATTTAGTGGAAAATAGATATAAACCCGAATTTTAGAAGACCCATAGCGAAAAATGAATTTCGCCAACTTCGCATTTTCCAGTGAGGGTCCGCGACCCCTCCGCGATGCGGACCCTTCGCGAAGTGGTGTTTGCACCTCCTTGATTTTCTAGTTTTGGCCTAAAACCTTGGGGTCTTGGCCCCATGCCCTTTTATGCGTAAAAACACCTACACTTAGCCATTTTTCAACCCTATATCACTCTAAAACTCTCTCAAAACCCTCTTCAACACTTAACCAAATATTTCATCCAAATTCAAGTGCCCTAAGCTTAATTCCAGATCTCAAGAACTTCATTCATAATTCGAGTTCTCATTCAAATCTTCATCAAGGGAAACCCCAAATTTGAGGTATATGGGTTTTAACCATTGGGTCCTTTCACCCATAGTGCCCAATCATCCTTTTATGATATTCACATGTTTTCAAGTTATATTATCCATGGGTATTACTTATTATGTGTTGTGATTATAAACTATGTTGGGATTTTGTGAAATGGTGATTGAAAACACATAACTACCTATTTCAAGCTTATACTATGAGATGATTTGTCTATTGCGACTATGCATATTTGGAGTTATAAATCTATGATCTTTTATGAGATTTGATAAGGGGTTTCAATGTATCTTACATGAAGGTGTTATCATGTTGGTGGGTTGATTTACATTGATTTTTCTCACATGATTTCACTTTTGAATTGCATAATTTTGAACGAGCATTACACACTCACCAAGTGTTTGATAAAATGTCTTGTTAAAGATTCTTGAGTTATTGATGTTCTATTGCATGACTTATGATCCAAGTGACTTTATGATGATGAAAGGAATGTATATATGTGTTGAATTCGTGAAAAGTATCTATGACGTTGCAAGTTGAACACCTTGTTGAGGGGGTGCCATGCCTCAATCACGTTGTTGAGAGGGTGCCATGTCTCAATCACCTTGACGAGGGGGTGTCAAGCCTCGGTTGCCTTGTTGAGGGGGTGTCAAGCCTCAATAACCTTGTTGAGGGGGTGCCAAGCCTCGGTTGCGTTGTTGAGGGGGTACGAAGCCTCAATTATCTTATCGGAGGACGGTATGCCCGTACTACCAATTGAGGGGTATATACGTCAATCACCTTTCAAGGGAGTGGTATGCCTTGGAGTTCGAGTAATAATTTGCCTGGTCTATAATGATGGTCTCTTCCTACACATGTAATATGTTCTATATAAGCATGTTTTACTTCAAGCATTGATCATGCATGTCATGTTGTTATTACTCTTATCCCTTGCTTATTATTATGCATTTTATCTCTTGTTGCATCGCATCCTACATACTTAGTATATTCAAATGTACTAACGCATACTCTATGCCTACATGATGTTACCATGTAGGGACCGGAGCTCCGTTTGATCATCCTCCTCCTCCATTGGCTAGTATTATTTCTTGAAGCAAGATTTGGTGAGTCTTCAACTCCGAGGACTATATCTATTGATTTCATGCTATGTAAAGACTCTTTTCTTTTGTTGGATGCTTATGACTATGAGGTTGAACCCAGAAAGTGTCGTGGCCCCGCCCAATTCCATGTTTAGAGGTGTTGTTGGACAAGTGATGTAATTATGCTTTGAGCTTTGACTCTTCTATGTTATATAAGTATTAAACTCTTTCCCTTCGTCCCGAATCCCCTTATTTGTCTATGTCGTTGATATCTTGCTTCCGCGACCAAGGATGTATGTGTGATATGCTAAGAGGCTTGTTTGGGGTCCCTTCGGGTTCCCCATTCGGCGTGTCACGTCTAGGCCCTAGTTTGGGTCGTGACAACTTCCTTGGCTTCTCCTTGCAAGATCATATCATGAAGTCAGCTCAGCTTCTCATCACCAAACTGCTTTCTTTAATCTTGTCAAAAAAATGAAGATTTTTCCTCTATACGGGCCAAGAATCCTCCTTTCTTAGTTACTTCTAGCCTCGTAAAGTCATTAGTTAGAGTTTGGACTTCTCATAACACTGCGACGCATGATTATTTTAAACTTTTCGATTAAGAGAAGCAAAAGTTGAGGAGATCTTTCAAAGAAGAACAACAAAAATATTTTCTCACGACTGATACTTGGACCTCTTTACAGCACATTGGATCAAGAATAGAATCACAAGGATCAAAAATTGCTAATTTATATCGAGCCATCAAATTGACACCATTCGTCTTATTATGTTAATTTTGAATTAATTACATATGTATTACTGCATGTTGAATCAATAATTAACAAATTATGCATAAGAGGATAATTAACTTTTTCCCAATTTTTAATCAAAGCAGTGAAAATATAATTAATGAGATTATTAAGTATTTACGTGATTAGAATTTAGATAAAAATTTTAACTATCTCAGTCAAAAATGTTAGTTTGAATAACGTGACTATGAAAGAATTGTCTAAAATATTTACTAAATGGGGGATCAATTTCATGAATGAAGGACACCTATGTGAAGTGTATGGTGTATAGCATTAATCTTCTTGTTAAAGATGATTTGAAGATGTTTCTTGTGTCTATTGAACATGTTAGAAAAGCAGTTAAATACATTAGACAATCTCCTGTGATGCCTAAAAGGTTTCAAGATGTTGTGAATATAGGGAAAAGACTCAAATATGCCATCAAACTTTAACAAAAGGTTCATTTATGCCATTTGTTAAATGTTTGGCTCAAATATGCCATTGCTATTAAGAAAAAGGCTCATCTATGCCACTATTTTTTTAATAATGATTTTGCAAAACCACCTTTTACACATGATATGTTTTAATTTGGCCACGCTATTATTTTTTAAAAAAATCTAAATAAAATTAAGAAAAATCCACAAAATTAAGATTTTTTTTCTTAATTTTATTTAGAAACAAATTTTGAGTAAGAAAAAAATCCACAAAACTAAGAATTTATTTAGAAACAATTAAATAAAATTAAGAAAAAATCCACAAAATTAAAAAAAATTCTTAATTTTATTTAGAATTTTTTTAAAAAATGACATGACCGAATTAAAACATATCATGTGTAAAAAGTGGTTTTACAAAACCACTACTAAAAAATAATGGCATGAATAAACATTTTCCTTAACAAAGATAACATATTTGAGCCAAACTTTTAACGGATGACATAAATGAACTTTTTGTTAAAGTTTGATGGCATATTTGAGCCTTTTCCCTTGTAAAAAATTATGAGATGTTTCTATGTTGTGAAACTCCACATACTTGATGTTGAATAGGCTTATTGAATTTGAAAATGTCTTTTTAAATTTTGTTGATCCTGATATTGATTTGCAATATTACCTCCAGTTTGTTGAGGATGAACAAAATGAAGATGAAATTACTGCCAATGCACTTTCGAGTGATAATTGGGATTATGTGAAAAAAAAATTACTACTAATTTTCTTTAAATCTTTTATGCTCTTATCAAAGAAGTATCTAAATCACACTACAACATATTAAATTTACACTTTTTAAAATTTATCAGATTTTTTAATTTTATTTGAAACAATTGATATGGAGTGAAGATGACAATGATGATTTTTTTGGGTAAAATTACTTTCAATATGAGAAAAAATTGATAAGTATTGGAATACTCCGAACAAAAAGAATAAGATGATTTTTATTTCTTGTGTTTTGAATCTTCAACACAAGTTTATTTTGATTGACTTTGCACTTCAAATGATATCTGGAAAAGGAAAAAGATTAATTATAGAGAGGGGAGTTAGAAATTTATACTGATTAGATGTTTGATGAATATGTTGTTAGGAAATTGAAGAACAAGAGTTCTTCTTTTAGAGAGAAGTTAGAAAGAAGGCAGAGAATATTTTTGTAGAGAGAGAGTATTTTTTTCGTGGTAACGCCCCAATGGGTAAACTCCACGGCGATAGAACTATATATATTAATGATATCCGGATATTTACAATTACAAAAAATATAAGTATACATGGAGAATAAACAGTAGTACCTAAAATTTGGGTCGGGGCTCCGCCTCGAACCTCACCGCGGAGGTTGAACCGCGACAGCTGCTAAATATATTATCAGGCTCCACTACCTAACATACGTAAAATCTCTTTCAAAAGATACAGATAGTTAATACTCTTCATTTTTATTTGGTTTTCATTTTAATATTCTACTTTACTACTTTCAAGTTTAGGTATTACTGTTCAATTGACAAAGATTTTAGGATCGGACATGAATGACCTAATGAAACACAAAGCTGAAAATACAACAACTGTTAAAATAGAATTGCAAAAATACCTCAATGAAAAAATAAAGTTGAAATCAAGAACTTTAATATTTTGTATTGATGAAGAATAAACTTGACTAAATTTTCTATTCTTATTGAGATGATTCGTAATGTTTAGTTATTCATATTTCAGGTGTAGCATTTGAATATTCGTTTGCTGGTGGACATATGTTGGATTCATTTAGAAGTTCATTAACTTTCAAAATTAGTGCAAAGTCTAGTGTCTATTCAAGATTGAATACAAAGTGAATCACAGTTTGTTAATGTTGAAGAAGATATAGATGTTCTCGAACAACTTAAACAAGATAGAAATATTTTAATCATATTAATTTTTTAATTACTATTTAAATAGTCATTTATATTTTTCTGAGTAATTAACATAAATCTATATAGATTTGGCTAATACTAACATTCTTGATGATTAATATGAAGTTGAACTCTTTTTCTTTTGGACTTAAATTTGAACATCCGCTAAACCATTCTAGTTATAAGTTTCTTTAAGTCATATATTTGCTTATATGTTTTTCTATAATTAGTTTTGACTGTTGACTACTTAATTTTAGTGAAAAAGACTATTGTCTACTTAGTTTAAATTATGTCAATCGATGTAAAAAAGAAGTAATATGGCACGGTTCAGTCTAGGCTCTAGATGTGATACGACGATTGGAATTTTTGAGGGAAACCCCAATTAAGCCTTCTTAGCATATCTTAAGCATTCAAAGATGATCAAATAAACAATCATAATGTGGAAGATCATATAAAGAAACTAAACCATAATACCACAAGGGAAGTGATTAAAATATATAGACTCTTGCATATCTAACATGTCCTTAACATAGTCCAATATAGGTGGGGAGATAAGACATGTTTCTAAATCACCGTCAAGGAATGAGAATTAATGAAAGAAATAGTCTCCGAACATCAAAATAAGCAACAAGGTAGAATAGCATTGAATTTGCCCTTGGAGCATGATAACTCACCACCAAGTCTTCAAGTTATTATCGGAACTAGCCACAAAAGTAAGGTGATGGAAGATCATTTGTCCCTATATTGTGATATAATATAGGCAAAGAATATGCATTAGTATATTTGAATGTACTGAGTATAAAGATAATACAATGTAAAGTAAATTATGTAGTACAAGTGACCAAGTAAAACATCATGATACGAAGAGAAGTTGAAAGCACAAGTAAATATGTTAATGGTGTATGTAAGGCATACAAATATTCATGTAAAGCATCATAAAGTGTCATACATATGTGGGAGATAACCATAATTGACAATAAGACTATTCAAGTTATAATATGAAATTTTGATGTCTTCTGATACAGTGGAAAAAAAAAGTCTACTTGCCAAGGTAAAACTCTACCTACCAAGCAGGTGTCATGAACATGTGCTACACGTGGATCCACTAGCTAGGGCATATTGACAATAATTTCTATATTGGCAATGTAGTTGTAAGACTAGAAGCTTTTACTTAGGACCCCTTAGGTCGAGTCCCTACCTTAAGATTCATTCGGTGCTAAGTTAAATTCTACAAAATACATATTATAAAATCATACTTATCATAGATTTATAAGACTTGTAACAATTCATAATTCACAATATTCATAAGCTTGTCATGTAGGAAAGCCCAATCAAATCAACCAATCCAATTCATAAAAATCATATTCGTAGAGTAGCTTATTATCATGTAATTCATGTGATATGGGTGTAGGCCTTCCATCATCACAACTTGTAATTCAATTTTAGTATAATAGGGTCTTAAGTCACCTTTTTCATAAACTTGCTTGAACACTTAATTTGTATAATTATGACTTGAGATGAAAATTAGGATAAAGTATGAGTTCATAATCAATAAGCTTAAAGTCACATAATTGAGATAAGTTCATACATAACCATGTGAAACAAGAATAATTGGATAACAATTGAGAGCCCATACATAATTCTATGAACCCTAAGTAGCATGTACAAGGAATTACTCATAAGTTATTTAATTTATGCAATTTACAATAATTCATGTATAATTGAGAAGATAACCATAATATAAATCATATTTAATTTATACAATTGAAATCAAATCAAAATCATGAAAACTCTTGAAATACATACTTGAATTTGATGTAAAAGAGGAGAATTATTTGAGCTCCATGGGTGAAAGAGACCCATGGATGAATATCCACATAAGTTAAATGAAATTCCTAGGAAATATCTCGAACTGAATGGTGAAGTTTGAAACCCTAGCTTGAAAGAGAAATTGAAGTAATTTAAGATTTGGGTGAAAATAAGGTGAATAAGGCATGGGTTGGGACGGGTATGGATAATTATAGCGTCACAACAACATAGTTTAGGAGTTAGGAGGAAAGGAATTACCAAAATTGTGCTTCATTAACATCTATTGGACAGAATCTACAAGACCCTTCTATGGTCTGTATATCCATTCACTGGTCGTAGAGTTCATTCATGAAAGTCAGGGTCAATTTTTGATGTTGCAGGATCTAATTCATGAAACCCGTATTTATGATGCATAGTTCCTTTTACGGGACGTAGTTATCTCTCGTATGAACTGGACTAAAATTATTCCTTCTTAATCTCTAACTAAAACCAACTCTACAGGTCCGTCTTGTCTTCTACAATTCATTGAACACCCTCGTGGTTTCCTCCATGCCTTAGTCAAATTTTCATATTACACTAACCCTATCCACGACCAGTATCTATGCATCATAGAATTATTCTACGACTCATAAATAGCCTTTTTTTTTGTTGAACCAACTTTTCATAGTCTCTAATTTCCATCCACATTTGACATCAACGAGTTGTGGTTCCTTTTGCGAATTATTGTCAGGTCTTGTACATTGACTCATGTTTTCAAAAAGATTTTCAAATGTCAGGGTCATCTATGAGACCCCATCTACAACTTGTAGAAGTGACTAAGGCCTGACTCGTAGTTCCTGCACCAGATTGTTTTTGCATTTTTTTTCATAATCTGATCTTCCAACTTAGGGGTATTATAATATCTCCTCCTTGAAAATATTTGTCCTTTAATGATGTAAAATCTAGCTTAAGTAGAGTAAAATAGATATCAACAACCCATCTTGAAGTCGATAATGCAACTTAAAACATCAAATTCATGAAATTTTGAAATCAGCATAAAATATCATTCAAAATCAATTCCATGAGTGTGAATGCTGTTAGGGATACCGGAGCGATAGCGGAAGTGCGATATTGAAAAGTATAAATAAATCGGGCTAGATAACAAAATGGAGACACAGATTTAACGTGGTTCACCCAATAAATAGGCTACGTCCATGGACGACGACGAGCAAA
>JAPFFP010046247.1:0-11107 GCA_026153255.1 Solanum medicagineum
GCCACCAAATGAAAGGCTCCACCTCATCCCTTATGCTAACCATGCTCTTCCAAACATGAGATCCACCCCTAAACAGGTCAAGTAAAGGATGGACCTTTTTGCAGTATTTGTTGCCCATGTAAGTGGCCCATAAAGTGCCTATGTGTGTCCTGAACTTCCACTACAGTTTTGCCGTCATAGCTCTGTGAACATCTATTAAAGATCTCAAGCCTAGACCACCCTCATCCATAGGAAAGCACATGAAGTCCCTGGCAGCCCAGTGTCTTTTTTTTCCATGATCCTTGCTGCCCCAGAAAAATTTAGCCATTATTTGATTGATCTTGTTAATCACAGTAATGGTATGATTCATGGCTAAGAGGAGGTATAAAGGCATTGATTGTAGCACATGCCTTACCAAAACTAGTTTGCCCCCAAAAGACAGGAACCTGTTGTGCCAAGTCAAAATCTTTCTAGAGATTTTTCTGACAATTTCCTCAAAGAAAGCACTTCTTTTCTCCCCATAAAACATAGGGCATCCCAAATATGTAATGTAAAAATCACCTTGTCTGATGCCTGTCCACTTCCTCAGCCTTATAGAATGGATCAAAGATGCTTTTTCATAAAGAAAGAAAAAACTCTTTGATCTATTTATAAGTCGTCCAGAGGTTTGCTCATACCTTTTAGGACTACAACCATCTTTCTCACTGAACCTCTGTCTCCTAAACAAAACAGAATTGTATCATCTGTATAGGACAGGTAATTGACCTGTGGCTCCATTTATGGAGTCCATACCCAATGAAAGTGTTGTCCTGATACAGGCTGTTTAAAGCCCTAGAAAGAACTTCAACAGAGATTATAAAAGGGGTAGTGGAAAGAGGATCCCCCTTACTTCAAACCTCTGGATGACTGGAAAAAATCAAAGGATTGGACATTCATCAAGACTGAATATCAATTGTTGGAGATCAATCTCCAATCCATGTCAATAATCACCTCTGAAAAGCCAAATTTTCTTAGGACCTTTGTTAGGAAGATCCAAGACACTCTATTATAGGCTTTTGTTATATCCAACTTGACCACCACATTAGTGTACTTCTTTCCTGTTGATGTCCCTGATAATATCCTAGGCAAGTAGAACATTTTCAATAACGCTCCTACTTTTCACAAAGCCAAATTGGTTTGGGGAAATGATTTTGGGAAGAACCTCATCAATTCTACCATGAAGAACTCTGGAAATCACCTTGTTAAATAAATTACTAAGGCTAATAGGCATAAGATCATGAAAAGATTTAGGGATTTCCTTCTTGGGGATAAGAAGCAAATTAGTATGAGTTAAATCTAGGTAGTTCATAACCACAAAAGAAAGCTTTAACAACAAGAGTCAAATCCCCACTCATAATGTCCCAGTATTTCTGGAAAAACATACTAGAAAATCCATCTGGACCAGCAACTCCACACTTATTAATATCCATCACAGCCTTCTTGACTTCTTCACAATCAAGTATAGAGGTCATCAGATTGCATCTGATGTGATCAATGAAGGGATATAACCCAACATAGAAAAATCTGACTGATTCCCTGTTTCAAGAAACTGGGCTCTGAAGTGATCTATAGCAGCCTGACCATCTCCTTAGCAGAAGTTAATATAGAACCCTGGTTAGTATTGATCTCCTGTAAATACATTTCCTTCTCCTACCTTTTACACAAGCATGAAAAAACTTTGTATTACGATCCCCATGTTCAAACCATGTCATTCCAGCTTTTTGCTTCCATTAGGTTTCTTCCACTTCGAGAACTTTCTTAAGTTCTGCGTCAGCTTTTTTCAACTATGTTCTATTAGTGCGAGATGGATCAATCTCTAGCTGAGTCTCTTTCACTCTGATGATATCTTCCAGGGTGGCTTTTTGAATAAAATTGTTGTCAAAGACCACCTTATTCCAAATACTAAGAGCCTTTTTAGCCTTCTTCGACTTGGCATAAAAAACCATAAAAGGGTCTCCTTCAAAATCTGTTGCCCAGTTCAACTTCACCACCTCTAAGAAATTGAGATGTTGACACCAGAAGTTCTGTAACCTAAAAGGCCTGATTGTGTTTCTGAACTCAGAGCTGGAAGCCACATGGAGTAGGGCATGATCTGAGCCATCTCTGATCAGATGTTCCACTTCAATGGAGTAGGGCAGACACTCAAGAATTCTTCATTAACAAGAATTCTATCCAACCTCTTGAAAATGTGTTCTTGATTTATTCTGTCATTCCCCCATGTGAATTTGCTGTCAGTGAAATTGACCTTTGATAAAGCACAAGAGGCTAAACACTGAGAAAAATCCATAGCTTCACTTTGAACAAAATCAAGACCTCCAAGTTTCTCTTCCTTATTAAGGATGACATTGAAGTCACCCCCAACCATCTAAGAATTATTTCTTACAACAGTCTCCTCAAGATCCTCCCATAGTTCCAATCTTTCCAAAGCATCACACCTGGCATAGATAGTAGTGATGAAGAAAGACTTGAAAAAAAATAGTGAACTTCATGGTAATGTGTTGAACATAATCTTTAACCACTGAGGTATTCCACTCATTGTATTAGCAAAAGCTTTATCAAAACCAATTCTTCTCCTATACAAATCAATTTCAGCAGGACTTCTAAATGGTTCCATAAGTGCTATAAAAGAGTACTTATATCTTCTATGAATATCAATTAGTTCCCAAAAGCATTTTGGGTATTAACTGATCTGATATTCCAGAAAATGACTTTGTCAATCATTGATCACAGCTAGTTGACCTTTCCTTATTACTTCTTGTTTGAACTTGCAGGGGGATCACTGCTTTAGTTCTCTTTGAGGTTAAAGTGTCAGCATGTCTTGTGAATAAATCTCCAGCAGTGGTCACATGGGCAATGTTGTGATCCAACCCATCCCCTTCTTCTGGTAGCTCCTGGAAATCTTCATCCTTATCTCCATTTTCCTCACAAGAGTCATTCAAATCCACCAATTTCTCCTTATCCCCTAAAGCCTGATTGTCTTTTAGGTAAGACTTGGTCAAGATTTAGATTGACTCGTCTGCTTTGTTATTACTTTGAGCTGAACCCTTTGACATAGGGCTAACTCCCTTTCTATTCCCTTTGCCTGAGCTTCCCCCCTCAGGTTGATTACTCATACCCTTTGTAGGACTACTCACTTGAACATCTTTACTGTTAGCTTTGTTTGTGTTTATCTTTGGTGTTTGGTCCTTTTCTGTTAAGGTTATAGGTGTAATACTGGTCCCCCTTGTGGCTCCATTATCTGATGCACCTTCCATTATCTATCTGTGTGAGACCTGTTTGGATGTACTGGATTGTTCACCCTGTTTGTGCACATTGCTCTCATTCCTAGTACTGGATTCCCCCTGTTCAATCCCATCCCTTTTAGCTAGGGATTAGAATTTGTTGGTCATTTGCAGCCTATCCCACACATTATGGGGTTTATGTTACTGTTGCTTTCCACCTCTATTTCTTCTCTTTTGTTCCACAAAATCCACCTTTCCCCCTTGTTCAGGCTTATCACCTTTTGCTTTGTCTATCTCCTTATCCTCCTTCTTTTCCTTCTGTGGTTCTTTGTCTTCATTGTTCTCTTGTTCCTGTTTCTTAAAAAGCTCAGGATGTTCTACATAGCATTGATCAATGTCATGTCCTTGTATCATACAGGTGGTGCAGTATTTAAGTAGGTAGTCATACCGGATTTTAATTCATTTGTCCATGACTTCCTTATTACCCTTTCTGATACCAACTTTGATTCTTCTTGCGAATTCTTTGAGCAGGTCAACCTCCACCTTAACCCTTGCGCAACTAGGTCTGCTCTTGTTCTTTGTGGCCACCTCACAGAAGAAATTTGGGGGCAAGGAAGGAAACGAGATCCATACAACTGCCCTTGTTGTTTCCTCATCAAGGTCAAAATAAGGGTCCCATTTGAAAGTTCTCGTTGGAAAGATTTGTGCCTTTATATGATATAAAAAGCAGGTTTTGAGAGAAGGTGGACATAATCTTCTAATAACAAAGCCCTAACCAGAATGTGTCTATTGCTTAGTAAGCCTATCTTGCATTCACCTTTAGTTCACATTGAGTCGGGATTAACTTCCTTAAATTATGGATTTCAGGCCAGCCATAGGAGAATTTCCCTACCATAGCAAATTGGAGGCTCTCATTGACTATCATTTGGTCCACTTCCTCTTGCTCCCACACTACAAAAGGTTCGCCATGGAGATACGAGATGGGCTTTAGAGGAATTGGTTTGGACAGGGCCAGCGTAAGTTTGAGCAGACTAGCGTACGAGGGCGGTTTAAGGCAATGATCAGCCTCAGGAAGAGGCTGATCAGAGGCCTGATTGACCATAATCGGCGTAGATGACGTCAGGGTTAGGGTTTTAGAGCTTTAGGGTTTTAGAGCGGTGTATCTTAAAAATTAAACTGATGTTGTTGGTTGGATTTGAACCCCCTAGTTGTTTCAATTTATATAACACAAATAAAGTTTTGGAGAGACAACAAATTAAAACAAAGAAAATATTGAAGTTGGACCACACATTTCAAGAAGATCCATTGGCTAACCAGCTCAAGCACGTCGTTCAAGAGACGTGTGTTGTAGCCTCTTATCGTACTAGATATGGGAGCTCGTGCCAGCACCAATCCAATATATATTACTTTTTTAATATCAATTTATGCGATACGGATGAAATTCAAAGAGTTGATCAAAAATTTTATATATTTTTTGAGATATTTAAAGTTATTAATTATTGTGATCTATAATAATTTGTATGTCATTTGCAAATAATACATATTACTCTATTTGTTTCAATTTATATTGCACAAATAAAATTTAAAAAGATAATAAATTTTTTTATATAATTTTAAAATATTATAAATTGTTAATTACTATGAGTTATGCTACTTTTATGGAATTTTCAAATAGTGGTAGACTTATATATTAGAGAATATAAATATTCTTAACAAATTAAAAAATCATGGCTGTGACCACATAGCTTTAGATGGGTAACATCTGTAGAAAAGAAGTTTAATACATTTGTTTGTGGTCAAATAAATCCTACCAACTTTATAAAACTTCCATGATCGGTTGTGGAATCTTATTATTTATTATCATCAATTAGTAAACATCATACTCAAACTCCCTTGTTTTTTAAATAAATATATTTGCTATATCCCACTTGTAAATAATCTTAGGGTGAGTTTGGTGGGAAGAAAAATGTTTTACACAAGAAAATAAATTATCTATTTATTTTTGTGTTTAGTTCATAAATAAAAATATTATTTTAAAAATATTTATTTATAATTTAAACAACAGAAAAGGGTCAAAAACATCCCTGAATTATTTGAAATGGAACAGAAATGCCTCTCCATTATATTTTTGGTTTTAAAATCCCCCTCCGTTATATTTTTGACTAAAAAATACCCCTCCAATAAATTTCTGGCCAAAAAATACCCCTTGTCCTAACATAAATGAAAAAAGGATAAACAAAAATACCCCTTAACTATTAGAAATGGAGCAAAAAAAACCCTTTGTTAGTTTTTGACTAAAGAATAATCCTCCGTTAAAATTTTAAAGTTATTATTTAAAATACCCTTATTCCATTAAAAATTCAGCTTCAACCCATCTTTAAATCAATTTTTATATGACTTTGAGTAGTCCAAATTCGTACTACATTAAAAACAGAACTTTTATTTATCTAATTGCAGCTAAATTATCTCTTGAAAATGATTACTTATATTAATTATGTTACATTGCTAACATGAGCACAACAATTTCTATACAAGATTCGTTTCGAAAAATTTGAAGAATTGGATCCTATTGAACTCGAGAAACTGATTGAAGGAGGAAACGACGATTATAATGAGGATATATCAACGTTATCATTCAGAGATCGACTTTTTGAAATGTTTACAAGTGAAACAATAGTCTGTTTTGACATGAAAAGGCTAGTTTCGGACCTAATATCGGAGGTGAAAACTTCTTGGGTCTCTAAATGGGGTTTCACGTGGATTGATCACGTGTCCTTTTTTGTCTACATAATATGCATGGTGTTATTTCTATTAGAGAGAGGAGTACTTTTTTTTTTGCAAAATTTTAAGGGAGGGGTATTTTTAAACAAAAATTTAACCAAGGTGTATTTTTGCTCCATTTCTGATAGTTCGAAAGTATTTTTTAACTCTTTATTATTTCCGTTAGAGAGGGAGGTACTTTGAGCCAAAAAGTTAATTGAGGAATATTTTTTAGCCAAAAATTTTATTAAAAGATATTTTTGAGCCAAAACATAATATAAAAATATACCTACACTATTTTAAATAGTTCGAAAGTATTTTTGATCTTTTTTCTTTTAAACAAATACTATAGGAGGTTGAGGCAGAGTTGGGGTGTGGAAATTGGGATAGTGGGGATGGAGGCTACGAAAGTAATAAAGATGAGGCTTGTTTAAACACGGAAAAGACATAATCTTTGTAACTCGAGAAATTTGTTTCTCCTAAACCTGTTAGAGAAGTTATGTTTTCTTATTTTTAAGAAATTTATTTTCTTGAAAAATATTCAAAACTTTTTAACCAATTAAATATAAAAAAATATTTTACTCCATTTGGACCACAACCAAGATGTTATAAAAGCATTTCAAGTAGGAAAAAGAGACAGGGTTCATGGATTTTTCTAAAACTAATTGTGAAAAAAGAAGGTGAGCCACACTTGATTTTTATGCCTTCAATGTTATTGTAACTTCAAATAGAAAGCTTTAAATACGAAAGGCCATCCCATAAAAGATAAGGGTTGTGTTTGGTATAGAAAACTTTAATACTTTTATATTTAATTGATTAATTTTTTATTTTTGGAATTTTCACTAATAAAATATTCCTTAAAAGTTTTGAGAAAAGATAGATTCCTTACTAGAATTATAAAGCCAGATACATAAGTGGCATTCATACATTTTCAAAGTGGTTTCTTCCACACGTGATATTTTTTAAATAATATTTTTTATGACTTATTAATTATTGGAAAATAAATAGATAATAATTATCTTAAAAAATATTTTTCGTCATCCTAAATGCACTTTATATCGGACTTTAAAGTACAACTATTTACAACTTGAATATTGTACTATAAAATTAACAACTAGGATAGACAAATATAAGCAAAATGAATTATTCAAAAAGAAAATAACAGCCATTTGTTCCCCACTTTCATGTATCTTATCACTAAAGTTTTAAACGCATTTGATATTTATACTAAATTAATAACCTGCATCATAATGTCTTTTTAGAAGCTAAAAATATTTTATCATATATAATAAGAGGTAGTTAAGCTAGTTTAGTTGTTCAAGCAGGTAACAGGTCAATATATCTGTTTGAATAGTTTGAGAATATATTCATAATTTTTTTATAAATTTTCTATTGTAATTTATTTGTCTTATTTTTAGTATTAAAAAATGCTACTAATCATGATAATTAAAGCTACTCAAGCAACCAGCAGGTCGACATGCCTACTTAAGTAGCTTGAGGGTATATTCGTAATTTTTTATGCTTCTTTCATTGTGTTTTGTTTGTCTTATTTTTTGTGTTAAAAATGTCATTAATCATGATAAAATGATTTCAAATATTTCTAAAAAACATGTTACATCACAATATTAATAATTTAAAACATTGAAAAATCATATTAAAATTTTCATTAACTATCTAAATTCTATCTATATGTAACACCCCAATATTTGTTTATGCTAAGACCGAGTCATCCTTTATATGATATAGGATTTTAATTGATGATTCCTAATTGAGTATAGGTGTTAAAGTCAATTTCTTAGTTTGGAAATAGAATTGGAGATGATCTAAGGTCACACGAACCCTCTAGTACGAAGTTAAGCTAAAAATTTTCTTAGTGTTTAAGTTCCAACTTAAGATTTTATAGAAGTCAGGTGGACGAATGATTTTTAGATTGTATATACATGGTAGGATCAATTTCTAAGTATTTAAAATATATTAGATGTGATTTAGAGTCATAAGTGATCTTTTAAATCAAGTTAAGGCCAAAGAATTTCTACCGACTAAGTTTTTGTATGAGTTGACATAAGGGTCAACTTCAAATGACCATATCTCCTAAAGTATAATTATTTAGGTGACCCATAATATATCAAATCGAAGATATTTGAATAAGCTTTCTTACGCATCTAATTTCGCCTTAATCCGAGTTCAGAGTAAAAAGTTACGACCATTTTATTGAAAACCTCAGTGTTGCAGACCTGACACGAACCCTTTCTGGATAAGCTAAATGGCGTTCTTTCTTTTTATTTTGAGTATACTTTTATCCTAAAACCTTTGTGGGTTTATTTAAGGTCCCAAAACACATAAAACTCCAGTTTTCAGAGTTAAAACCCTCTCATTCGCTCCTAAACATAAACGCTCAAGAATTATCAAGAAATTCAAGTTAGGGTTAGCTTTCAAAATTCATCATCAAGGTAAGTTATTCTTCAAAAATTTCAAGCTACCCAATCCAAATTTCTTCATCTATTCATGAATCTCTAATATAATCTTAAATTATAATGTAGGGTTTCAATAAAACAAATTCAAGAATTCCAAGAAAGTATTCCTTGATTCTTCTTTCAAGAATTAGGGTTCTTCATCAAGAACTCTAAACATTCTAAGTGAAGAACTCAAGAATCAAAGAGAATTCCCTCAATCAATGTCCTTCCAAGTTCTTTCCCTTTAAAAGAACTACCAAGATCGAGGATTTTCTCCAAGAAAGTTAGTATTAATTAAATTTCGATTGTAATATCAACTTTTCAGGTATGTAAGGCTAACTTAAAAGATGGAATTGTTCCTCCATGTGTCCCTTTAATAAAAGTAAGTTGATAGTTGAATCTAATGAGTTTTATGTACGTAATTCTTGAGTATTTTCCTGAAATTTATACCTATATCATGTATTTTCTATGTTGATGATCATCACAACTTGATCTACGGCATACATGCTTTTATTATAATTTATTCCATAAAACCTTATATGTTATTTTGTTAAAGATTGCAAGAATGAGCTTAGGGATTAGTCTAGAGCCTTGATAGTAATAATGTGTTTGACGTTCATGGTTGTAGTCCTGATTTGAAAGTGTTGAGAATGATTTTGATGAGACTGATGTTCTTAGAGATTTAGTTTGAACTTTAATTCTAAAAGAATATTTCAAGTCCAAGAGTTGACGATTGAAGTAATGAGTTGAGTTAAAAGGTCCAATGAGACTAGATGAATAGAAATCTTGATGTTTGATGTCTTATGAGCATGTTTTGAGTCATGGGAGGAGTATTGAGCACCGAAATAAGTAAGAGTAAGTCCCACTTGCACTCTTTAACTACGTGGTCAGCGTAGGAGAGGATTGGACTGTAGAATCAGATGCTTCCTTAGTCCCAAAAGAGGACTTGATGTTCTTTATTTGTAGATGCACTGATGCCATGTCCTTTACCCCGACAAAGTACTAGATGGATGCGACAACGACATCGCTTCGTTGTATCATCACCGGCTCATAGGTGATGGTTGTTGGTTAGAGAAACTCCTAGATAGGTTCCACACTGATAGTACTTTGATGGGTGAGTCTTGATTGATGTTGATGAATCATTGTCTACTCTTTATTCTTGCTTTAGATAGACATTTGACATTTTGATTGGTTATTATTCTGAGTTGATGTTGTACCATATTGTTCTACATGTTTCTGTTTCATTCAGCCATTTTACATACCGTACATTTTTCGTACTAACGCCGTATCATTTTATGATGAAGATACAGAGATTAGAGATCGTCAACAGACAATCGTTGAGGATCTGAGCAATCAGTTGATTGGTGAGCCTCCCTTACTTCAGGGGATTCATTATCTTTATTTCATCTTGCTTTAGAGTTAGATTTGATTAGCTTTATTTTGATTTGAGGTAGCCATTGGTCTGTCATTGGCACTACTTGATAGTGATAGAGACTTCATAGACTAGAGTCGAATGTTGATTATTAAGACTCGATGAGCTAGTTCTTTCTACTATCCTTTCATTTATTATATTATTTGAGATTAGATGAGATGTGTCAATTTACTTTCTTTTATCTTTCGCTGATAGGTAGAGTTTGTTGATTCAATGAATGTGATGAGATAAAGTGGTTCGCATAGAGAGAAACAATAGCCTCTGGTTGCCGATCACGTCTTGGGTACCTCTTGAGGTGTGACACTATATCACTTAAATTAAAAAATAAAAAATAATAGATATTAAATTCGCGCTAACATGGCACTGATATCTAGTTTTAGAAGATAAAAGTGTTTGATCAAATACCATTACTCTATTAGAATGTGTTTTAAGCAGTAACAACAGAAAAAAGAAATGCTATTATTGTAAAGAAGGTCTAAATTTCTATCGAACTTTTTAAGGAAAAAAAAGAGCTAAAAATTAACTTTTTAAAAATAATAATATCCTTACCCAAAAAAAAAAAGTGGGTCAAAAGTCACCATCATAATTGATAGTTTATATTTTGTTTTTTTTTTACCAAGTTTGGACTTCTTTTTTCCTGACAAGATTGAATTTAGATAGGACGGAATTAATTAGTGATATATTTGGGTAATTTAATAATTTATTTTCTTAAAAAAATAATTCCAAAGCTAGAATGATTATAGTTCAATCAATTTTTGTCATTATGCTCTGGTTTTAGCATTTGTTGAGCATAACTAAGGGTGTGTTTGGTATGCTGGAAAATATTTTTCAATTTTTTTATATATTTGATTGACTTAAATATTTTGAAAAATATTTTTCAAATTAATTATTTTCCTCTAATTTAAGGAAAATAATTTCTATCTAAAAATTAAGAAAAATATTTTCCAAAACTCTTATTCAATTTCAAATTGATTTTTGTAATACCATCCCTACCACGATCTCTCTTCTCAAAAATAATAATTATTTTTTAAAAATAAAATAAGATTAAAAATTTATTTTTGAAAAGTATTTCACTTTTTTAAAATTTTATTTTTTTCTCGTTCCTATTTCGATCTACCCAATTTCCTTCCTCCCCTCCTCTCCCCCAAAAGGAAATTATTTTTAAAAAATAAAGTTTTAATTTTTTTACTCCACCCTTCAGCGCCTCCCCCTCCCCCCCCAAG
>JAPFFP010046248.1:0-11105 GCA_026153255.1 Solanum medicagineum
AATTGAAACATATACACATGACCCCACAACTAATTATTCTTAAGGACCAAACTTAGGGGAAGTGTCACGTTTGGTCCTAAACTTTGTCAAACCGAACCAATTAAGGACTTTCGGTGTCTAAGTTACGAGTTCTAACATAGGTGGTGAACCCGGGCTGTAAATAAACATCCCTTAAAGCATCGAGGATTCTCAGGAGACGAAGAGAGGTAGCTGTTATCATCTGGATGACTCTCTTGTTCCTATTTTCTTCTGTACTTGTTCTATTTGAGAAGAAGGATAGTTTGGACTTGTATTTCTCTTTGTTTTCTGTATTTCTAGTGGATTGTACGCATGATAACCAATCTTTGGGTGGGATTTAAGTTTATGAAAATTCTCCGTTTTAGTTATTTATTTTTGGTAGAATGCTTCCGCACGTTATATTTATTACCCCTTTTGAGTTAAGGTTGACTTGTTCTGGTGGGATTGAACGAGTGCCATCACGCTAAATTTTTGGGTCGTGACAAGTTGCTATCAGATCTTTAGGTTCATAGGTCTCACGTATGTACAATCCAAGTCTAAGTAGAGTCTTGAGGATCGGTACGGAGACGTCTGTACTTATCTTTAAGAGGCTATGAAGACTATTAGGAAACTTCTTTTTATTCATTCCCTATTATCGTGCGTGATTATTTTCGGTAGTAACAAGTGGTGCCTATATTCTCTTAACAGATGGAAAGGACTAGAGCTACTACTGCGGGTAGAGGTGAGGCCACTGCTGAGGGAATTGCTGACACCCCAGTTAGAGGTAGGGGAAGGAGTCGACCTAGAGGTCATGCTCGTGGAGTGGCGTCAGTGAGAGGGCGTGCCCAAAGAGTAGCACCAGTTAGAGGGCAAGATAGAGGGGCTTCTCCAGAGCCACAGATAGAGGTTAATGAGGGTCAAGCCCTTCCAAAGCCCACAACCACACCTTTACTTCAGGACACTTTGTTGAGGATAATGGGTATGCTTGAAAACTTTGCCCGGGGGGTTGGTGCGCAAGGTATACCCAAACCGAGAGTGGAAGAACAGACTTCAGGACCACATCAGGGTGTAACTCATCATGATCAGGTGGGTCATCCCCCAGGGGTCCCTACACCATCTAGTGGGGTGCAAACCACTTCGGAGGCAGTCCTAGTTGCAGATGATCAGCTTAGCTATGAGAAATTTCAAAAGATGAGACCACCTCAATTCCAGGATGGTAAGAACGAGGATGCACATGAATTTCTGACTTTATGCCATGAGATGCTAGATGCAGTAGGGTTGGTTGATCAGTGTGGTGTCCGCTTTGTGGCACTTCAGCTCCGTGGACCAGCCAGGGAATGGTGGAGGAATTATATAGCATCTAGACCAGCTGGGTCCCCTCCAGTGGATTGGGGTATGTTCTCTATGGCTTTTAAGGAGCGTTTCATTCCTTGGAGTGTGCAGGAAGAAAGTCGATTGAGGTTTTAGGGTTTAAGGAAAGGAGGTATGACGGTCACGGAGTATGAAGCCCGTTTTTGTCAGTTGTCCCGTCATGCTTTAGCTATAATTCCAAATGAAGGAGAGAGAGTTTGTAGATTTGTAAGGGGTCTGAACTTCTCGATTAGATCCTATGTTTTTAGAGCAGCTCGTGAGGGGGCTTATTTCCAGTCCATTGTAAGTGCATCTAAGGAAGTAGAGTTGATGGTTCAAGAAGAGTTCAGAGATCACAAGAGGGCTCGTACCGGGATAATTTTCTAGTTGTTCATCAGGAGGTGGGAGTTCGCATAGGAGTAGTGGATCTTTCAGACGGCATGGTCCGGTACATGCATCTATGCCAGTAGTTGAGGGTGGACAAATGTCTCGAGGGTCCCAGCGTTTTGCCCATGGTGGTCATAATAGTTCTTCCGGTGGACAACAGTTCTCGTCACCAAAGTCCTGTTTTGGGTGTGGGGATCCAGGACATGTGATTCGATATGCCCCTTTCAGACTCATTTAGGACCCCATCGTACTAATTCAGCAGCTCCAGCTTCGGCCTCACCGGCTAAAGGACGGGGCAGGGGCCAAATTGCTAGAGGTGGTAGGACTCCAGACGGTGGTACTTTGGTTCCACATGGTGGAGATCAAGGTGTAGCTTAGATTGGTGGTGGAAGAGGAGCTCAATGTTACGCGTTTCCCGGAAGACCCGAGGCAGATGCCTCAGACACAGTCATTACAAGTATTGTTCCTGTCTCTCATCGGCCTACATCTGTGTTATTTGATCCTGGATCTACCTACTCTTATGTTTCTACATACTTTTCATCCGGGTTTGACTTACTGTGTGATCGGATGTCAATACCTGTGCATGTTTCTACACCAGTACTTAAACCTTTAGTGGTCGATAGGGTATATCGATCTTGTCTTGTTTCTTTGGCTGGGTATGATACTTGGGTAGACATGATTATTCTGCATATGGTAGATTTTGATGTTATTCTGGGGATGGATTGGCTTTCTCCTTATCATGCTATCCTTGACTGCTACGCAAAACCTATGACCTTAGCCATGCCCAATGTCCCAAAGATAGAATGGAAGGGAGATAATGGTTCTTATCCTAGTAAAGTTATTTCCTATATTCACGCCCAGAAATTGGTTGATAAGGGGTGTTTGTCTTACTTGGACTTCATTCAGGATACGAGTATTGAACCACCTTCTATAGAGTCTATCCTGGTGGTTCAGGAGTTTGTCGATGTTTTTCCTGCTGACCTTCTAGGTGCTCCACCTGATAGGGATATTGATTTTCCTATTGACCTAGAGCCAGGCACTAAGCCCATCTCTATTCCTCCGTATAGAATGGCACCAGCAAAATTGAAAGAATTGAAGGAACAACTCCAAGACCTGTTAAGTAAAGGATTCATTCGCCCTAGTGTGTCACCTTGGGGTGCCCCGGTCTTGTTTGTGAAAAAGAAAGACGGGTCTATGAGGATGTGTATAGATTACAGACAGTTAAATAAGGTAACTGTCAAGAACAAGTACCCTCTTCCCCGTATTGATGACCTATTTGACCAGCTTCAGGGAGCGGCTGTGTTCTCTAAGATTGACTTGAGGTTTGGTTATCATCAGTTGAGGATTAGGGCATCAGATATTCCTAAGATAGCTTTCCGAACCCGTTATGGTCACTATGAATTTTTAGTAATGTCCTTTGGGTTGACTAACGCCCCTACAGCATTCATGGAGTTGATGAATAGGATTTTCCATCCGTACCTAGATTCTTTTGTCATAGTATTCATCGATGACATTTTGGTGTATTCCAAGACTGAGGCAGATCATGCTAGTCACTTAAGGATAATGCTACAAAGGTTGAGGGAGGAAAAACTATATGCAAAATTCTCCAAGTGTGAGTTTTGGCTTGATTCGGTGGTGTTCTTAGGGCATGTGGTGTCTAAAAAGGGAATCAGTGTAGAGCCGGATAAGGTTGAGGTAGTAAAAGGTTGGTCGAGGCCAACTTCAACTACTGGGATTCATAGTTCTCTGGGATTAGCAGGGTATTATAGGCGGTTTATTCAGGGTTTTTCTTCCATTGTGGCCCCACTGACTAAATTAACCAAGAAGAATGTAGCTTTTCATTGGTCTGATGAGTGTGAGGCGAGCTTCCAAAAGCTCAAAACCTTGTTGACTTCAGCACCCATTTTGACGCTACCTGAGGTAGGTGTGGACTTCACTATGTATTGTGATGCTTCAAGAGTTGGATTGGGGGGGGGGTATTGATGCAAAAAGGAAAGGTTATTTCCTATGCATCCAGACAGTTGAAGGTTCACGAGAAAAAACTACCCTACTCACGATTTAGAGTTAGTAGCTGTTGTTTTTGTGCTTAAGCTATGGCGTCACTACTTGTATGGTGTGCATTGTGAGGTCTTTACTGATCATAGGAGTCTTCAGTATATTTTTAGTCAAAAAGATCTAAACTTGAGGCAGCGTAGGTGGATGGAGTTACTAAAAGACTATGATTTAACCATCCCGTACCATCCGGGGAAGGCGAATGTTGTGGCCGACGCTTTGAGTAGAAAGACTTCTAGAATGGGTAGTCTAGCTGCCATTCGAGTAGAGGAGCGACCTTTGGCCAGGGACGTTCAGCGGCTAGCACATAGACTAGTCAGGATACATCTTTCTGATGAGGGCGGCCGTACTTGCTTTCCTTGAGGCTCGTTCTTCCTTAATGGACCAGATTCGAAAACGTCCGTTTGAGGATGAGATGTTATGCCTCGTCAGAGACAAAGTGACCAGAGGGGAGGCTAAGGAGGTAGTGCTTGATCATGATGGTGTCTTAAGAATTGGAGGTCGAGTCTGTGTGCCTAAGGTAGGTGATTTCATTAGATGATTCTTAAGGAGGCCCACTGTACTCGTTATTCCATTAATCCAGGAGCAGCGAAGATATATCACAACCTAAGTTAGCACTATTGGTGGTATGGTATGAAGAAGGATATTTCAGAGTTTGTGGCTAAGTGTTTGACCTGTCAGCAGGTCAAGTGTGAGCATCAGCGGCCTGGAGGGGAGTTTCAGAGGCTACCCATTCCTACGTGGAAGTGGGAACAAATTTCTATGGATTTCGTGGTGGGTTTGCCTACTACTGTGGGAAGTTATAACTCTATCTGGTTAGTCGTGGATCGATTGACTAAGTCTGCCCATTTCATTCCGGTCAAAGTCAAGTATACAGCAGAGAAGTTAGCTGAGCTCTACATCAGTCAGATGGTGAGGTTGCATGGTGTGCCCATTTTTATCATTTCTGATCGAGGTTCACTTTTCACTTCGCATTTTTGGAGGGCCTTGCAGCGTGGCCTAGGCACATGGCTATATGAGTTCAGCCTTTCATCCTCAGACAGACGGACAGTCCGAACGGACTATTCAGGTATTGGAGGATATGCTTCAAGCATGTGTGATTGATTTTGGTTCTCGCTGGGATCAACACTTACCTTTAGCAAAGTTCTCCTATAACAATAACTATCACTCTTGTATTCAAATGGCTCCATTTGAGTCATTGTATGGTAGGCGGTGTAGATCTCCGATTGGTTAGTTTGACTCTGCTAGGACAGACCCATTGGATGCAGACTTTCTAAGAGATGCTGTGGAAAAGGTTAGTATGATTCAGGATAGGTTGTTGGCTGCTCAGAGTCGACAAAATAGTTATACGGACAGAAGAGTTCGAGCCTTGGAGTTTATGGAAAGTGATCACGTTTGGCTCAGGGTATCACCCATGAAGGGTGTAATGCAGTTTGGGAAGAAGGGCAAGCTTAGCCCTCGATTCATTGGCCCATTTTAGATATTATAGCGAGTTGGAGAGGTGGCTTATAGACTGGCCTTGCCACCGAGCTTATCATCCGTGCACCCTGTATTCCATGTCTCCATGCTCCGGAAGTACGTGCCTGACGAGTCTCATATACTCTCATTCGATTCAGTAGCATTGAATCCAGACTTATCGTTTGAGGAGGAGCCTATTGCTATTTTAGATAGACAGGTTCGCAAGCTTAGAATTAAAGAGATTGCTTCCGTGAAGGTACAATGGAAAAATCATCCAGTTAGAGAGGCAACTTGGGAGATAGAGTCAGCAATGCGGGCAATACATCCTCATCTTTTCGAAACTACAGGTACTTTCTTATGTTCGAGGACGAACATGACTTTTAGTGGTGGATAATGTAATGACCGTGCATTCTTTTTTTTTATGATTATCATTGCTCCACTTGGAGCTATTAGCAGGCAATCTTTTAGTGCCTTTGGCACTTGCAGTATAGTGCCCTTGGCACTTGCAGTAACATAAGGCATTTCCTTCCCTATAAAAGGCAGAGGAATGCTGCCTCAAAACGCACAAGAACACAAGCAAAAATATATACATATATATTTATATACTACATAATATTAGTTGAGAGCTTTATTAGCAGAAGGGAGGTGTTTAATTGTGTAGAACTTCGACAATTTTATTGTAAGTGCTCCTATTTTTCTAAGTCTTTTATAATAAGATATTTTATAGATGAGTTATTTTTCTTGTACTTTTAAGTACGAAAATATTATTATGATAAATTTATCTTAATGAATCAAAGTTAAGTTGAGGCGTAATAATTTATTTGACTAGATTGAGGTGCTACGGATTTCATGCAAAAAGGGAAGGCCAAAGTGTTAAATTAACCGTGATTTGACTAAGGCAAGGGACTTCCAAAACTTTGTAATTCTCGTAAACTTTTCAAAATTTTCTTTCTCCTATGTGTGATATATTTTATCATTATACGAAATGAAATATTTAAAAATGAAAATGTGAGTTGACGTGATTATTATGATATTTGAATTGATAAATATGGAAAAGTGATGAGATTTATATATTTTTGATATACTTATTGTGGTGATTGGGAATAATGAGTGAATGTGTTTGTGAAACTCATATCATATTCATTCATTCCATGACATGCATATTTGCATTGATTCTGAAATATTGATAAAATAAGATGAAAAGAAATATTGGGACCGAGTTCCTTACCGGTCGAACTGAGGTAATATGCCGGCGAATTAATTTATGATGCCGAGGTAATCTGCCGGCGAATTTATTTGTGATGCCGAGGTAATATGCCGGCGAATATACTGTGATGCCGAGGTAACATACCGCTGAATTTATTGTGATGCCGAGGTAATGTGCCGGCGAATTATGATGACATTGTGACGCCGAGGTTTCTGTCAGCGATGATGTGATGACATAATTGCATAATGCATTGCATATCACCCTTGCATACCAATTGCATAGCATGGTATTGTCATTATGTTTGATTGTGCTATTAACTTGTGCTTTGGAAAGTGCGATATGATGAAATACTATCTTATTTAAATATTATATGTTGTTGGGTCGAAATAACCTTTTGTACAGGTTGTAGGTTGTGGAGATCGATGGGTACAAAAAGGAATTTGTGTATTCTATTAGACTTCTTGTTTTCTTAGTTGACTTGCTGGGTACCGCGTGGTATTTTGGTACTCACCCCTTGCTTCTACACTCGTGTAGGTGGTGAATTCGGGCTGTAAATATACATCCCTTAAAGCATCGAGGATTCTCAGGAGACGAAGAGAGGTAGCTGTTGTCATCTGGCTGACTCTCTTGTTCCTATTTTCTTCTGTACTTGTTCTATTTGAGAAGAAGGACAGTTGGGACTTGTATTTCTCTTTGTTTTCTGTATTTCTAGTGGCTTGTACGCGTGACAACCAATCCTTGGGTGGGATTTAAGTTTATGAAAATTCTCCGTTTTAGTTATTTATTTTTGGTAGAATGCTTCCTCACGTTATATTTATTACCCCTTTTGAGTTAAGGTTGACTTGTTCTGGTGGGATTGAACAAGTGTCATCAAACCAAATTTTCGGGTCGTGACAATAATAAGTTCACATCTTGTGAAAAGTTAATGATTTTATATATTATTATTCATACCAATACATATTGTAATTATTATTTGATTATTCAGTCATATTGCGTATAAAATAGATAAACAACAGGTGGTTGTTTAGAGCAAAATATGATTGTTTAGCATACGTAAGTTGCTTAGACAACTGAGAATTATTTATACTAGAACTTCAATTGGACATTAATTTGTTCAACACATTTGAAAATGTATTGACAAATAGTGACAAATGGAGTCTTTCAAAGGGTGATTAATTTTTATATATTGATTTGGTCACAAGTAATCGCAAATTCTTTGATTCGATTAATGAACAACTTATATACATATAATATAAACTCATTCACTCGATAATAATTTCATATCTTATGAAAAGTTAATGATTTTATATATTATTACTCATACCAATACTTATTATAATTTTTATTACATTATATAGTCATATCGTGTATAAAATAGATAAGCAACTAGTGGTTGTTTAGAGTAAAATATGATTGTTTTAGCATAAACAACCGTAAGTTATTTAAACAACTGAGAATTGTTTATACTAGAACTTCAATTGGACATTAGTTTGTTCAACACATTTGAAAATGTATTGACAAATAGTGACAAAAGGAGTCTTTCAAAGGGTAATTAATTTTAATATATTGATTTGGTCACAATTAATCGCAAATTTTTTATTCAACTAATGAACAACTTATTTACATATGACATTAACTCATTCGCTCGATAATAATTTCACATCTTGTGAAAAGTTAATGATTTTATATATTATTACTCATATCAATACTTATTGTAATTTTTATTTGATTATACAGTCATATCGCGTATAAAATAGATAAACAACTAGTGGTTGTTTAGAGCAAAATATGATTGTTTAGCATAATCAACCGTATGCTGTTTAAACAACTGAGAATTGTTTATACTAGAACCTGATTTGGACATTAATTTGTTCAACACATTTGAAAATGTATTGACAAATAGTGACAAAAGGAGTCGATAAACAAAAATAAAATCATAAACAACTCAATCATATATAAAATCAACTCATAGTTGTTTATCATAAACAACTGATAGTTATTTAAACAACTTCACATTGTTTACAACAACTCATAATTGTTATCATAAGTAACTGATAGTTGTTTAAACAACTTCATGTTGTTTAAACAATTTACACATGCAATAACCTCAATAAGATATTAATAATCTTTCATCAAAAAATAGTTGTTTAAACAAAACTTTTTTCTACAAGAACATCCATACATGGATATCAAATATTTAGAAAAAGTTCAGAAATAGCCACTTTCTCAAAAATTCAACAATCAACATACATTTTTCAATACTCACAATAAAATATACATCCTACACTTTATGGTTCCATTTATTTTTTTTGTAAAAATAGCTACCGCAAATTCTTCTCATTGAACTCTCATGCTATTATCATTCAAGTCATCTCATGAAGTGTTGTTGGTGATCACATGTTCGTTAAATATTAAAGAATATCCTCCACAAGTTGTCCCAGTAGCATTCTTTGGAAGGACAAAACACGTTCATAATTCCAAAATTCTTGTGCCAGTACATCAGGAAATGTTTTACGCTGTTGGATGAATTTTGAAAGTGTCATAGTGATAGAAAGTATAAAATTTGCAAAATCATTATCATTAAAAACTGGCATGTTGCAGTTATATGCTTCTATCTTTCACTCATCGATGAGAAAGACAAGAGTTACATGATACTTTTGATCCAGATTCAAAATAGTGAATATTCACTTCATTCCATCCCATTTTCTAACTCATGGATAGGGAAAAGCACCAGTTGCATACCCCATAAAGTCATCATCAAATTGATATAATGTCGACAAATCTGATAATGAAGGTCCACGATGAACTTTTGGAGCAGCAAGATGAGAACATTCCTTATAACGATGAATTAGGTGATGACAAAAGCTGCAATCCAATATCAAATCTGTGTTGAGATAATGTCTGGGAAACTTTATGTGTCGCAAGCGCATCAGTGTTAATATTCCATCAACATGCTGCAAATAAAAATATCACATAAATATGCTATGTAAACAACGTTAAATTGTTTATACAAGCTATAGTTGTTTAAACAACCTAACAATCTGCAATTGTTTAGTCAAAACATCACTACAAAGATTTTATATGAAAACAACAGTAGATTGTTTAAATAATTCAAAACTTTTTAATAAAAATATATCTATTTAAAAATTTTAAAACCATAGGTATAGAAATTAGTATATACCTTATCAATCATCCACTAATGCATATCAATCAGATTCTCAAAATCTTCACAACTATATTCAACGCCTTCATACATGTGTTTTTGCTTGTCCTTCAAATCAAAAAATTCATGAAAGCTTTGTGTTTGATCAAAATCAAGAGGCTTGTAAAGATCAACAAGCAATTGAGTGGACATTTCTGTTCTTTTTCTTTTTTTTTCTTGCACCCTCAGTATATGGAGTTCTTAGATATTGGGAATCCTTTATCATTCTCCTAGACTCCAGTTTCTTGTTAAAGATAGAAAACTCCTCTACAAATTTGTTAATTGTATTCTCCATACTTTCTATCTTTTTTCCATTTTCTTTTAGCTCATTCTCCATGCTTTCTATCTTCTTTGCATTATCTTTTAGCTCATTCTCTAGACCTGAAATTTTCTCTTTTAGTGCTTTTTGATTTTCAGCACATTTGGTACATTCACAAGAATATTTTGCATTTGAATGACCACTACCAAGAGATTCTCTACCAACACCTCCAACAATATATTGACCGTCAAAATCTAGGTTCGTAGGACTATCAACCATTTGATCACCACCAAAAGTGTCACGACCCAACCCAGGGGTCGTGTTAGTATCGATTGGGCACCCAGACAACACTAAATCGGATTTCATACTGTAATGGCTAAGGAATCTATCGAAATTTCGGCAGAGTTTCCTCTGTTTTATTGACTAACCAAACCTGCGAATAGCAACCCCAGCATACAGCAATATCCATACACATATATATGCAGGCCGACAAGGTCAGCGCTGTGGTAGAACTGCCCAACAAATGTATCATACATACGTAGTCATACCACATGCAATATCCCACACCCATATGTATCCACAAAGCTCTACACATACGAACTGAATCATAGGATGGGACAGGGCCCCGTCATACCCTCGAACATACATAAATGCAAAATACAAAAAATAAGTGTACATGTATATACCAAAAATCTGCTCCTGAGGCAAAGGGAGCACTTCAACGGTAGACAGAGATCCTAAGGAAGTGGCTCTCTAACTTGTACGTCGGTACCTGCGGGCATGAAACGCAGCTCCCGAAGGAAGGGGGTCAGTACGAAATACGTACTGAGTATGTAAAGCAGAAAGTATGAAATATAAATGAGAGTAATAATCCCAATAAAAATATGAGTCAAACCTACATGCAAACATTAAAATAATACTTTATTTAAAATATCGAAGTAATGCATATCGGACAGGAACGATGGCGACCTCCAAACTCGCGCCATACCACAGCATAACACCAGCAATTTCAAATCCCCGAAGTCTTCAACACAAGTCCCAACTGTAGCATAAGTGAGCCGAGGTGAACAGCGGCCCAGCACTCACGTCATAGGTGTTAGACCCCGTATTTCTTTGAATTAAGGATAATTATCTCATTGGGGAATTTTGTTGTGGATGCCGTGTAATTTGAACTTAAGTATATTTCCAGTGCA
>JAPFFP010046249.1:0-11104 GCA_026153255.1 Solanum medicagineum
ATATTTTTGCATCTTCCCATGGCGCAGGTCCAGGTACTAGCCGCAGTCGCTGCGTTAGGGGTTTATCAGGCGATTCAGGAGATATTGGTGAGCATCAACAGCTCTGGATATTTTACAGTCTCCTTCTGTTTTGACGATCCACTTTATATTCAGACACTGGCCATGTATATGTAGTTTGGATTGTATTTGTAGGTTGTCATTCTGTTTATGTATAATTTATCTTGAGTCTATAGTAGCTCTGTACAGGTGACTTCCTGGTTCTGGGTAGGTTTCGGTTATTATATTGTTGTGTTGGCTATGAGTTGACTAGATATATAGTTTGGATTGTATTTGTAGGTTGTCATTTTGTTTATGTACGTAGATATGTATATTTTATCTTGAGTCTATAGTAGCTTTGTATAGGTGACTTCTAGGTTCTAGGTAGGTTTAGGTTATTATATTGTTGTGTTGGCTATGATTTGACTAGAGAGTTATGACAGGTACCTTGTGGCTTAGGTATTTGGCTTTCCTGTAGGAGGGATCTAATAGACGTCATCATGACCAGGACCGGATCGTAACAATAACCTTTTTAAGTTTAATTTAATTATCAAAATATAATTTTTTCCCTTTTAAAATTTTCAAAGAAAATTTATTCAAAGAATTTTTATTAAATGAATAAATAATATTTTTACAGCACTTTTTGTTAGATGAAACAAAATATCAAAATCAAATCTGAAAATACTTTTGAACTTATATTTTTATTTTGGGTTATGTTAAAAAATAGGAAAAATTACATAAATACACGACTTTATTATTTAAAATCTTTAATATTCCCTTCCTTTTAGCAAAATTACAAAAATCCCAACTTTTCCATTCTCTCACCTTATTATTGATACTTAGCCGATTAGTCTTTCACTTCAAAGCTGTTATTATGCCTAATTTATTGTGTAGAAGTCTAATCAACGTCAATCACCATTAATTTCTATTCTTTCATATTTGATACATAATTCAAATTTATTTCTTTTTCTCTCTCTTTCCTGGATTCCATACCCATGTACTCATCTTCTTCCCCACTCCAACTGCGGATTGGCATTTGTCTTTTCTTTTTTTTGTAATTGCATCAATCAACAATGAAGTCTCTACCGTCTGTCCGTTTGGATCTAATCCAAAATGTTGCAAAATTGATCATTCTTTCTTAACCATTTATGCTAATACCAATTATAGTTGAACAGTCAGGAAATGAATCCAATAGGCACAAATTCAACTTTATCTACTTATTTTTGTTGTGACAACTATTTAACATTTTTTGTTGCTCTTCACTGATACCATAAAAATTATGTTTTGTTGAATGTTTAATTAATATAAGTTTTTCCTTGCGCATATGTTTTCCCCCAATATTGCTGTTTAATGCATTTTTTTGTTGTGAAATGAATTCAATAACGATTTTATCATTATCCTTGCTTCAAAGGATACATTTATATTAAATATTCTTGTAAATCATGTTGTCTACTAATACATACACATCAATCATCAGTTTTTAGTATCTAACATACTAAAACCTTCAATACACATAGTATCTAACACATTTAATACATAATTCAAATTTATTCATTTTTTTCTGTACCAACAATGCTCTATCCTAAAAGACTTACTTTTATCTAACAACAACATCTTTTAAAGTATCAAGCATGGTTGATATGCCCATCCCATTTTGAGAAAGGGTATCAATATTCTCGGAGTCAAATGATCGAATTAAATCTGTATCATGTTGTGATACCTTAGCACAAAACAATTGATCCATTTACAACATTTCTAGTCTTTCAAATTAATACATAATTCAAATTTATTCATTTTTTTCTGATACCAACAATGCTCTGTCCTAAAACACTTGCTTTTATCTAACATCAATATTTTTTTGAAGTATCAAGCATGTTAATACATCACCCCATTTTGAAAAAAGATATTATGATTTTTGGAATCAAATGATCGAATTAAATCGGTATCATGTTGTGATACCTCAACACAAAACAATTTACCCATTTACAACATGAAACAATTACGTATCAACAAGGCACATATCAAAGGTATCAATGCATTACGGGTAAATTGAAAAATCCATAGATGACTGAAATTCTATACGCGGAGAAGTTCCATCAAATATTGGAGGATTAAAAGCCATTATGGAACTACATCTTTCCAGTATGAGGTAGTTTCCATTAATAACAAGAAATTGTGCAATCCACTTTGTCCATACCAAGCCATCTGTAACGACCCCAAAAAGTACCCGAAAATGTGCCTTAGAAGTGTTCGGAATCGTAATTTCCATATATATACAAATTCATTCGTTATTTCAAAAAGCTGACATCATATTCTTGTTCAAGGGGTCAAATTGAGTGGAAAATGGGCCTAACCCGAATTTTAGAGCAACCGTATCAAAATTTGAAAATCACAAAAAATGTTATTTAGAAGGGACAACTTCGAAGGGACATATCTCTAAGAAAAAACAAAGAATAGGGTGGACCACGACCTATCAAATTAAATTCCATTGAATTAACTTTCCAATGCACTTGGTTTTACCTCATTCCGTGTTCAGATGAAGGATTTATGCCCATTTTCGTAGAACTCATTTGTGCAGAAAATGCAGATTCCAGTGGGGTTTTTGCGTCGCGAAGTCGTTTTTGGTGCCTATTTTAATTTTCCCACACTTGAAAATACATATACTTAGCCTTATTTCATCCTCATATCATCCTAAACATTCTCCAATACTCACTCAAACACTTAAACTCATATTTCACCCTAAATTCAAGTCCAAAACTCAAGACCAATCTTAAAGATTTCATCAAGGATCTCTTTCAAGCTTCAAGTCTCCATTTCCAATCTTCTTCAAGGGTTTTTCAAAGTCAAGATATGTGCTGTTGAACCATTGGGTACTTCCACCCATGGTGCCTAAGCCTCTTTTTTACTAATATTGCATGATTTAAAGTTGATTTTACATGTGGGTCTTGTATATTAAGAAATTTACTGCACAGTGATTTTAGTTCATGATAATATGGTTGTTTTAGCATGTTTTGAGCTCTAAATCTTGGATCTAATGTTGGATTTGATGAGGAGTTTTGATGTGTATGTCTTGAGGATGTTGCAAGGTGTTGATTGATGGTTTTACAATAGATTTTCTTGCATGATTTCATCTCTAAATTACATAGTCTTTTACCTCCATTACAGACCTGCCAAGTGTTTGATAAAATGTCCAGCTAGGGTTTCTCGAGTAATTGTGAGTCCAATGTATGTTTTATGAGTTGAATGATGTTATGATAATTATATGATGATGAAATAATGATGAAATGATGTATGTATGTGATGACCAAATGGTGATAAGAAGGGAAAATATGTATATAAGGATGAAAGGAATGAATATATGGTTTTGAATCATGTAAAACACCTTTGGTATTGCCAGGGAATTGTTAGGCTCTCATGTTGTTATGTTCTTGTGAATTGTTGATGACTTGTTGGATTCTTAAGATAAGGTTTATGCTCTTGTCAATTGTGAAATCCTACTAGGAGGGGTTATGAACTATGTTACATGCTTTACCCTTTAGTGCAAGGCCAATTCCTACATGTAGGGGTTATGAGCTATGTTGTACACCTTACCCTCATGTACGAAAGCAATCTACTCCTTATGAGGTTATGCTACTCTTTATGAGGTTATGCTACTCCTTATGAGATTATGTTACTCTTTATGAGGTTATGCTGCTCCCTATGAGGTTATGTTACTCTTTATGAAGTTATGCTACTCCCTATGGGGTTATATTACTCTTTATGAGGTTATGAACTATGATGTACTCCTTACCCTCGTGTATGATTTGGGGTTATGAACTCATGCTATATCTCTCACCCTCTAGTATAAGGTAATTGAATAAGCTAATTATGTTATCTTAATGAGTTAAATATGCTATGAAAGAATGGATATTTTCAAGCATGTTCTACTACAAGCATTGTCCATGCATGCAATGTTGTTATATTGTGCCTATTGCCTATTGTTATGCATTTTGATTACATTGCCTATCTCTTGTTGCATTGCATCCCACATACTTAGTATATTTCAACGTACTAACACATACGCTATGCCTACATGATATGACTATGTAGGAGCCAAAGCCCCGCTTGAGTATCTCCACCCACGTGGCTAGTACAGTTTCACTCAAGTTTATTGGTGAGTCCTTCATTCAGGGGACGTTAATCTATGTTTCTTATCTTATGTATTCATTCCTTCTTTTTTATTGCTATTTTGACTATAAGGGTGAGCCTAGTTGCTTTGTCTTGGCTCCCTAAGTATCTATGTTTAGAGGTGTTGTTGGACAAGTTATGTATTACATTTGAGCTTTGACTCATCTATGTTATTTAATTATTAAACTCTCTCTTTCTCGCTTAGTTCCATTTTCCCTTGTTCATGTTTCTTATGATGCTTTATATTGCTTCCGCAACCAAGGATGTGTAATGATATGCTATGAGGCTTGTTTGAGGTTCCTTCGGGTTCCCCATTCGCCGGTTACGTCTACGCCCTAGGCTTGGGTCGTGACAGTAATGCAGAGCGGGGATTAGTAACACAAGAATTAGTAATGCAGGGATTATTTTTTATCAACTGTTTGGTTCATCGCTTCTCATCTAATCTTGTGCTTGATTTAAAAATCTACAAAAAGGTTCTTTCCAACTATACCTTTGAATTATTATGAAATTTTCTCTTTCATGTAATTAGATCAAAGTAGATTTTTTTTTGTGGCTTCTAACTAGTTAGGAGAACAATAATTTTGTCATCATGATTGCTATTTTCTCACTTGAATTATTTGAGAATAAATAATTGTAATCTTAATAAATTCATTACTAATAAATGTCAATTTTTAATTTTATAAAGATAGACCATCTATTATTAAAATAGAAAAGATGACAAATAATTGTCAATTAGACAATCCACATTTACACATAAAAATTTGAAAGTTTTAGTTTTAATATCATGTTTATGTCTTACAAGGTCACTCAACTTTGAGAATATATTTACTATCATTAGATTTTGTTTTGTATCAATAAAATTATTGAACTAAATTAATTATTAAAAAAAATTGACATGGCAAAATATTTTTTGTCGATTATGTAAATATGAAACCACAAATAAATAAAATTTAAAAATTAACATGGTAAATTTATTTATTTTTATATTATAAAAATATAAACTCATAAATAAATAAAAAATTTAAGCTAATTTGTTTAAATAAATTTACTAGTATAAAACTATAAATATGAAACATAAAATCAAGGTTGTGGAACATGTTTTAATTTAAGAGTTTAATAAAATGGGCCATCAACCCCTATTTAATTTTTTTAAAAAAGGTGTAAGAGTGTAAAAAAATTTAAGGGATATTTTTATTTTTATATATAATTTTCATGGTATTAAATTCAAGGTATTAGTTAATATACTACCAAATGAGATGTATTAATTAATACCATATATGGGGTATTAACCAATACATTAATTAGTTATACATGGGTCCAAATTTAAACCAAAAATAATATTAACTAATGCCATCCCTTAATCCCTACTACTAAACGACTCCTTAGTCTTTAACAAAGGTTGCTTGATAATTTACTCATGATTTTGCTATGTCAAGTCAATTCAACATTAGAATCCTAACGAAATATAGAAAGAACACAAGAGAACCACAAACATAAAAAAAGGTTAAATTAAAGCAATCTTGAGTTATTTATTCAATTATTTTATAAATAAATGTTTCTCTATTTATATTATGCATTTAAAATTAATTAATAAATAATAATAATTATTATACAAGTTTCTACATATTAACAAATAAATATCTTCTCTGAAATACAAAGGTTAGAAAGAAGAATTTTCTAGAAAATCTTTAAACTATAAAGTAACCCACCTAATTAATAAAATTATATATAAATGGAATGCGGTCCATCTTTGACTAATGTATAACATGGTTACATGTAATTTTTTAGGTAAATTATATTCATTTTTATGTTTTTTCATATTAGGTTCTGTTTGAAAAGTCCCTGATAATTAGATTTAGTGTAATTATACTATTTAACTTGTTTGGTTTGTCAGGTAATTCGGGTGTTATTACAATGTTTAACTCATGGGGGAGGCTGTGGATTGCAGTTAATTATATAGTGTAATTACAATATGATTTTTTTTCAATTTCTTCCTTTTATTTCTTTGTTTTATTTTTTTATTTTTATAATATTATTTTTTATAATTATTTTAATATTTCTTAAAATAGCTTTTATTTTATAATATTTATTTTTCATTTCATTCTTATTCGCAACCTTTACATCTTGGTGATTCCGTATAATTTTTCGCATTATCTTATTTATTTATTCATTGGTATGATTTTATTAGTATTTCAATTTTTAAATTAAAGTAGAATTCCTTATTGAATAAATTTATAAACTTACATTTTTCTTTAAAACATATTTATATGCACTATGTTGAAATTTGACATAAGAGTATTAAAATTTCTCATTTTGAGTTTGAAATCTATGTTATATTTCTAATTTCATTTGTGTAGGTAGTATATGACTTGATATATTACATTACAAGCGACTTCTTTTTTAGTTAGATTTGATAGATTATCTTTGATAAATATTTTGATAATTTTGCTATGATATTATATTTAGGATAAAAAACTTTAACTTTTAAGAATCTATACTTTCATCAGATATTGCATTTCATTTGTTCGTATAAAACTTGTATTTTTAGTTTTTATGATTAATTTAATTAAAATCTACTACTTTAAAAAAAATATAAATTGATTTTTTTACAATATTAGTTAAGAACATATATTTGTGATTAATATATTTTCAAAAGACAATATATCTCTTAAAGCTTTTAATTTGATATTATTTATAAATACTCTTACTTGTCTAATATAATTTTTTTTTACTTTTAGATAATTAACTTTTGTTTTAAATATTTAATATAACCCTATAATTACACTTGTGCAACCAAATGTCACACTTAATTATATTGTGGCAAACAAATAGGACTTCGTAATTACTAGAGCAGTTGTTACTCCCATAGTAATTGTACTAATTTAAATTACCAGGTGATTTTCCAAACAGATCCTTAGTACTCTCAATTGAACATTTTAATCGAATTCAAAGTTTCTATTTAAATAAGGAAATATTTAGTGATTAAATTTTATATTGGTTTTGGCATTCTAAATATTAAAATAATAATTAAATGACAATAATTTAATAAAATAGTGTATGCGTTCTGCACATGTGCCACCCATGAATCAATAAAACTATGTTTAAGAAGAACATAATGTAACACTAGGTAAAATTACCAAAATACTCCTACAATAGAGATGTGTGCGCGTAACACGTCTTACCATGCGCTGTTTGTGAATCCAAGACCGAATATGCAATCAACATGAAAAATTGAGCGGGAAAATGATCTTGTTCAAATTTTAGAGCCATTGGATTGAAAAATAATTTTTCGAACTAAAACGGTTTCTAGTGGTTGTGCGCGCCCAAGGCGCGACGCACTCGGGACGCGGACATGCCTTGTATTTTTGTTAATTTTTCGACGGGAATTGAAAACTCGTTCGAATAATTTTTGGGAAAAAAATGTACATGTGCGCGCCTAGTCCGCGACTGGACATTTTCTGGGTAAAAGTTTTTCTTTTATTTTGAGGGGCATTTCTGTCAATTTTCTACCCCTCCTAAACTCAAAATATGGTCAAATTAGGTCGTATTGATGCATAAATTGGGTCTAAAACCCCATTCTAAGTCTTTTTCTAAGTATTTGAAAGACTAGGGCTTGAGAGGAAAGAAGAGGGAAGCTAGATTGAAGAATTCAAAGGCAATTCTTGAAGGTTGATTGGTAAAGCTTTATTCCAAGTATGTAAGGCTAAACTAAAATCATGAGATTGTTCTCTCATATGCCCATAGATGGTCTTAGAAGAGAGTTGAAAGTTCATAAGTCTAGATACATGATTTCTTGATTGTTTTCTTGAAAAATTATGCTAATTATATGTATTTTCTTATGTTGATGATCATCATAAACTTATCTTTCTTGAATCGAATAATTTCATGAGATATTTCATAACTCTATATGATAATTTTGAAAGCATGCATGAATGAAGATAGAGATTGAGTCTAAAGCCTTGATTGAGAATGTTGATAGAGATTATGATTGTGAATGTGAGAATGATGATAGATTGATAGTATTTGACGGTCCGTGAGTCTTCCCAAATGAACTCTAATGATTTGTCTATTTGATTGTTCCCTAATAATCTATGCCTTGGGCTATTGATTGAGATGTTGATTGATGAGATGATTAGAGTCTCTATGACATTGATTGAACGATAGTACCTCCACGAGGCTGACTGAGATGATTTGATTGAGATAGTTTGATTGGATGGATTATTTTTTGCGCATTGAGTCATGGGAGGAGTATCAAGCACCGCAAGAGTAAGAGTTAATCCAATTCGCACTCTTCAATCTACATACCCAAGCGTAGGTGAGGATTAAGACCATCACATCATATTATGTTGAGGTTCCCTCTAATTGGAAGCCCCTGAAATCAATAGAGGACTTATAGATTGCTGTCTTCATTTAGACTTATCAATTATGGTTTCGATTTGTTCCCTACCTGGTAAGTACAGAATGGCTGTGGCAACATTAGTGAGATTTTTGTACAGCCACTACCTCATAAGTGGTTGTTGTCGGATAAGAGAAACTCCTAGAAAGTTTCCAAACTGAGTACTATGAGTTGAGATGAGATGAGATGAGTTGCGATGAGTCTGATTTGATTGATGAGGTTTGACGGGTTGATAGCTCACTTGTCTACTCATTATTCTTACTTTAGATAGACATTTGACGTGTTGATTGATTTCTATATTGAGTTGATTATTGTTTCGTATTATTCTACCTATTTTGGTTTCATTCAGCTATTTTACATACTGTACATTTCATGTACTGATTTCATTCGGTGCTGCATTATTTTATGTTACAAATACAGAGATTAGAGATCATTAACAAGCGCATCATTAAGGATCTTGGACGTTCAGCTGATTGGTGAGCATCCCTTACTTCGGATGATTCATTGCTATTAATTTCATTTTGCTTTAGAGTTAGATTTTCTTAGCTTCATTTTGATTGAGGTAGCCATGGGTTTGTCGTTGGCACCACCTGATAGTGATAGAGGCTTCATAGACTAGAGTCGAACGTTGATTGTTAAGATTGTGAGTTCAGTTCTTTCTACTAGCCTTCTATTATATTATTATTATTTGAGACTAGATGATAAGATGTGCCCATTTACTTTTCCTTTGTCTTCGCCTGATTAGTAGAATGTATGAATGAATTGAATGTGATGAGGCCAAGTGGTTTGCTTGGGGAGTAGCAATAGTCTCTGCGTACCGGCCACATCTTGGGTCCCCTCCCGGGGCGTGAAAAACTTGGTATCAGAGCACGAGTTCAAGTGTCCTAGGGAGTCTATGAAGTCGTGTCTAGTTGAGTCTTATTTATGGGTGTTTTGTCGACCATATTTGATAAACAAGAGGCTATAGGACATTAGGAATTATTTCCCTTCATTCATGTTCTAAATCGTGCTATAGAGTTATGCTCTATGAAAGTTCTGTTCTGATTTGTGCTTTGTGCGTTGCAGAATTGTGAATCATGCCTCCCAGAAGAGTCGTCAAAGGTAGAGGACATCTCGCCAGACAACATGTTAACCCACCTAAGCCTCAAGGATATGAGAGCCCGTGGAACAAGCTATCCAGTTGCATAGCCCTTGCAAGATGAGGACTCCAATGCTGAGCTTTGCAAGGCTATTCAAACTCTAGCCCAAGCTATCACCGCACTTGTTGTGAGACAAGGTATGGGTCGACAGGATGTCCATGAACCTTCTAGAGTCTGAAAATTCTTGAGGATGAATCCACCTGAGTTCACAGGGTCTGCATCCACAGAGGACCCTGAGAATTATGTGGAGGAGCTCCAGAAAATATTGCAAGTGATGCATTTGATTGATGCTAACAGAGTGGAACTGGCTGCTTACCAACTCAAGGTTGTGGCCAGACTTTGGTATGATCAATAGAAGAATGGTAGAAGAGAGGATGCCCTCGTGTTGACTTGGGCTATGTTCGAGGAAGCTTTCTTGGGGTGCTTCTTTCTAAGAGAACGAAGAGAGGCTAAGATAAGAGAGTTCTTGAACTTGAAACAGGGCTCTATGACTATGCAAGAGTATATGCTGAAGTTTACTCAAGTGTCTCGATATGCTCCGGGACATGGTTGCTGATGTGAGGGGGAGGATGGGAATGTATGTTGATGGGTTGAATAGAGAGCCAAAGAGAGAGGGGAGGGGATCAATGCTTGTGAATGACATGGATATTGGGAGATTGATGACCTTTGTGTAACAAGCTAATGAGGAAAAACGACATGATAAAGAGGAGTTCAGAAATAAGAAAGCGAAAACATCCAACTATGAGGTTGGAAAGAAGGGAATGGAAACTGATTTCCAGTACCATCATCTGCTAGTGCACCTGCACCCAGAGGCAGAAATGATCAGAGGTCCCAGAATGTTGGAGCCCATGGATCTCAGTCACAAGCCAGTACGACTCAAGGTTCATTGGGTAAGCCAACATGTGGCAAGTGTGATAAACTGCACTTGGGGAGATGCCATGAGGGGAGTGATGTATGCTACAAGTGTAGCCAAGTGGTTCATTATCAAAGATATTGTGGAAAAGTGGGCTAACCAGGCTTAATCTACTTGTTAGACCCCGTAATTAACGTAATTGGGGCGAAGTGTCAATTTGAAAACTTTGGTGGATATTGTGTAATTTAATGGAAATAAGTTACGATGCCTAATTAAAAGATTTTGGAGCAGTTGGAAGGTGTATTTTAAAAATTGGAGGCGGGAGTCCTTATAAGGATTTAATTGGAAAAGTTTGGGGACCTAAGTGTACAATGGGTCAACATGAGGCCCTTATGTTGCAATTATGCAAAGATTACACTTATATATATGTCTTGAGGGTTCAAAAGACTTAGAAATTTTTTCTCTTGTCTTGTTATCTTTCTAGAAAATTGAAGAAGCTTGAAGAAGAAGAAG
>JAPFFP010046250.1:0-11103 GCA_026153255.1 Solanum medicagineum
TACATGTTATGTGAATCCATGTTAATCCCTTTCCCTATGATATCCCATCGCATGAGTTCTACTTTCCCATCCCTTAGAACTACGTGTTTAGTTTTTGAATATGCTTCTGAAACAATGATGTGAATGTTGGATACTTTGATACTTGTTTGAGGACTCTCAAGTTCCCATTCACCATGTCACTCCTAGACCCTAGGTCTGGGTCATGACAGGTAGAAAACAAAACCGAATACAGGCCATGGAAAAAAGTATAGCCTATTTGCTAACTTGTGGAAAATGTCCTGAAAATCCACTTTTTTGGTCCCACATTCTACAGACAAATCTAGGGATCGTATATTGAGCTCGTGAAAGTGATCCAAAGACCCCAAAATTTGCCCATCTACAAAATGGTCCCTATGGGTGGTGGAAGTTTCTATGGGCCGTAGACAGGCCCATAGACTATAACAATTTTTTAAGAAGGGGTATTTTGGTCTTTTCTCACCTTTTCAAAGTCTAAAACTGACATTTTTACACCTAAATAAAGTCTTAAACATGTCAGTTCAATCTTTTTACACAAAAACTTAGAGCAAGCGTTCAAAGGAGAAAAAGGCTAGGGTTTGAAGCGAAAATTGAGAATCTTCCAAGCTAGTTCAAGAATCAAAACTTCCAGGTATGTAAGGCAAACTATAACATGGACTTTGTTCTTCCATTTGCCCCATAACCCGAATTGATGGAGTTGTGATTGAGTTGAGTCTTCCATGATATGTTTCTTGAAGGCTTTTCTTAAATTCTAATGTATTTCTATACAATTTTGCATGAACTGCAATTTTATGAACTAAATGCTTGAATTCTTATTATTTTTACATATCATATATTATTAAAAGTAGGAAGCACCAACCTTCAAAGTTGGATTACCATTTTGCCTTTTCATTAAATTAAAATATGATTAAATATTTAAATATGCATATTTTAATTTTAATGCAATAAATTAAAATTTAATTTGCAATAAAGAAAATGAAATGGTTGCAAAAAAAGACCCCTATCTATTTGCATTCTCTAATTAAATACATGTCTCTTCAACTCCTTTCTATCTAATTTCAATGATTAAATCAAAAATCTTATTTATTTTTTTCTCTCTCCTTTTTTTTTTTTTTGGGATGTCTTTCTCACCTATTTTAATTCATTTAATTTAACTGTAACAAAAAGTTAGAATTTTAAGAGACATTAGCATTGCCATTTAGTTCATTTACTTACCTAAATTTTGAGTATTTTGTTGCTTCGACTCTCATAACTTATAAAAACTAAAGGGTCATTCTTTACTTTTTAAATTATGTTAAATATGTTGTCTTAAAAGTGTTGTGATAATAAAAAGTTGGTACATATAAATTATATAATAAAGAATCACCATATAGTCTTTAACAGTTGTACATGTCATTATATTAATAGGTAAATTGGTTTTTTATTGCGTTTTTTTTTAATTTTTTATAAATATTTAATCTTTGTTGCTTTAATAAGCAAGAAAATTAAGAGTAGTAATGGATAATGAATAGCCATCATATGTGGATTTATAAATATTAGAGTTGTTATGTGCATTATTTTTAACCATTTTCATTTATGAAGCTCCCTCTTCAAGTTTGTTTCTTTGATAATTTTCATTACTTTAGGCTTTCAATTTTTAGTAATTGTTACTATTTATGTACTTGATTTTTTATTGAATTTTAGATTGGACTATCATCTTTAAAAGTGTTGTTTCAAATTTACAAGATCAATAACAATGATATTAGCAAATATATCAGGTACAAAAGGTAAATTATTATTTAATTTATCATGCGCATGAATTTATGATTTTTTTCAATAAATTAAATATTTTATATATATACATTTTGAAATTAATACAATATTACTCTATTGACTCTTGAGATCATGTTTCAATTAAATTGAATATTGAATCATTTATCCAGAACTTTCATTTCTTTTACACTTTTAACCTTCAAACTTAAATGTGCAAGTATTGGGTTACTTCATGTATATCTACATAAATGTATACGTGTGGAGAAGGCATTTTGAATTGAATAGTAGTGTGTCGTAATTGGTATTTGATGCACCCATAAGCAAAAAATATTATATATTATAATTATTGACCTTCCCTTGTATTTTGTTAATCATGTCGAAGAAATTCTCTATTATAAATGTTTAGTTTTTGTTTATCTCCTTTCTAAATATTCTTACTATTTAAGGGGATTAAATGTTAAGTAAATAACATATAGAAAACATTCTTTAAAATTTTCAAATTTGTGGGTGCTACTCCAATTGAATACTGATTCTATGATTAGAGTTCTTAAATATTTGCTTGAAATTTATCATTAAATTTGAGGTGTAATTTTATCTATTGATAAATATTGCAAAAGGATGTGGATTTGAATATCCAAAAGGATGTTGAATTAAGTTTTACGTCCCCTTTGCTTTAGTTGATGTTTGGTTAATATGTGTATATATACAAAGATTAATTTAAGTAAAAATTGTGTACTTTTGTCATTTTTCCTTCTTTAAATAGTAATAAACCTAATATTTAAAAATATAAAATAAGAGTTACAAGAATTACATAAAAAGTAAAAAATATAGGAATATTGTTTTTTATTTTTTAAAATTTGTGGAAACGAATTTAAATTTTGTCAAATAAGGTGAAAATTTTCAAACTGCATGAAATATTTCAAAATAGCTATCAACATAAACTAACCATGTACAAAATTTATGAAGTACTAAGTGACAAACGTGCAACGCACGTTTCTAGAGACTAGTTCTATTTAAATGAGCATGCATGACAATAATTTGAGCCTAAAGATGTCTATGGAATCCCTAAATGCTTTATCTTTACTTTGGTTTGCATGAATGCTATGAGTTAAAATGATGCATGATAGAGTATTTATGAGTCAAGAGTTGAGCCTTAAAAGAATGTAACCAAAGAGTTGATAGTTGATGTGATGAATTGAGTTGACAAATGTCCAATGAGATTAGATGAACGAGTTAACCGTAGGGTTTATGTGTTATGAGCATATTGAGTCTTCGGAGGAGTATTGAGCACCGAATTGAGTAAGAGTAAGTCCAGCTCAAACTCAATAACTATGTAGCCAGTATAGGAGAGGATTGAACTGTAAAATAGGATGTTTCCTAATGTCCAAAAAAAAGGACTTGATGTTACTAATTTTGGATCCACTGATGGGATGTTCTATACCCTGGCAAGGTATTGGATGAATGTGGCTACGACATTGCCTCGTTGTATATCACAGGCTCATAGGTGATGGTTGTCAGTTAGATAAACTCCCAAATAGGCCTTGATAGTACTCAGAGTGGATGGGACAAAGATGATAGATGAGTAGTCATTGTCAAAATTGCATTCTTACTTTAGACACTTGACATGATGATTGAGTTTCATACTTCTTGAGTTGAGCTATTTGAGTTGATGTCATTCTTCCTTTACATGTTTCTTTCAGCTATTTTACATACTCGTACATTCGACGTACTGACATTTATTTGAGCCTGCATCTTTTAATGATGCACATACAAGTACTAGCAGTCATCAACAGGCACCCTATTGAGGACCTATTTGCTTTCAGCTGATTGGTGAGCCCTCCCCTACTTTCGAAGGATATCATGTTTTTTCTTCTAGCTTTGAGTTTAGCCTTTTATTTTATTTTGAGGTAGCCATAGGTTTGTCATTAGCACAACTTAGTTAGATGTTTTAGAGGCTTCATAGACTAAACTATTAAGTTGTGATTAGATGTTATTATTGACTAGTTTCTTTCATGCTAGTCTTACTCAGTTGATGGATATATTTTTTGACCTTTCGCCTTTATTTATCATTTGCCTTTTCTTTTCTTTAAGTATTATTATACATTGATGTCTTCTGCTATTAGAATGTGATTGAACCTATGTGATGAGGCTGAGTAGTTTGATTCGGGATTACCAATAGTCTCTGAGTGTCAGTCACGCTAAAGGTATCCTTCTGGGGCGTGACACATACACTTTTGGTAATTGTAAAAATCTTGTACCATTATTTTGATAAGATGCGGGATTACTAACTGATGCCAGATCTTGGAAATGGTTTCTTGTGTTATATTTTAGTTTTTTTCTCTTTCTACTCTTTTTTATTAGATTCATGCTTTCTATTGTATCTTCCACATGATTGTCCATTGCTTATGGTTACGGGCTATGGGTTAGGCTTACGTATTGGCGGGATGTAATAAGTATCATCATCACATTGAAAATCAGTCTAAACATTCCCCAATACTCACCAAAACACTTAGCCAAATATTTCACTCCTAAATTCAAGTCTCAAACTCTCATCCGGATCTTAAGGATTTCACTCAAGCTTCAAGTCTCCATCTCCAATCTTCATCAAGTTCATCTCCAAAGCTAAGGTATGTGGGTTTCTTTCATGGGCTCCTTTCACCCATGATGCCCAAGCTTCCTTTTCCTCAAAATTGCATGATTTAAAGTTGATTTACTCATGGGTCTTAATTATTAGGAAAATCACCTTACACTATGTTTGAGCTTATGAAATTGTGACTGTTTTACCATGTTTTGAGCTATGAATCTAATATCTATTTAAAGGTTTGGTGAAGGATTTTGGTGTCTTTGGCTTGAGGATGTTACTAAGTATCTATTGAAGCTTTTACATTGAATTTACTAGCCTGGTTTCACTCTTGAATTGCATTATCCTACACTAGCACTACACATCCTCTCAGTGTTTGATAAAATATCCGGATGTGATTTCTTGAGGAATTGAAGGTCCAAAGCATGTCTTATAAGTTGACTGACTTTATGATGACGAAATGGATATTTATATGAGTTATGTTTTTGAGAGGTATCTATGTTATTCTAAGATGACCGCCTTGGTGGAGGGTGTGATGTCCATCAACCATTACTAAGGGGTTGATACCTTGGTCACCTAATTGGAGGGTGTGATGTCCATTAACCGGTAAGGGATTGATACCTTGACAACCTAATTGGAGGGTCTGATATCCATTAACCGGCAAAGGGTTGATACCTTGACCACCTAAATGGAGGGTGGGATGTCCATTAACCATTGTTGAGGGGTTGGTACCTTGGCCACCATGATAAAGGGTGTGATGTTCATCTACCGATTAAGGGGTATATACCTTGATCACCCTCCAAGGGGGTGCTAAACCTTGGATTCTAAGCACTAGTAGCTTGTTCTATGATAATGGTCTCCATCTACTTATGTACTATGTTCTATATAAGCATGTTTTACTTGAAAGCTTCATTCATACATGTCATATTGTTATTATGCTATCCCTTGCTTATGATATTGCATTTTGACTATGTTGCCTATCTCTTGTTGCATTGCATCCTACATACTTAGTACATTCAAACGTACTAACGTATACTCTATGCCTACATGATATCACCATATAGGAATCAGAGCTCATATTGATTCTCGTGGCTACACGGATTGTTCAAGTTAGCTTTTAGTGAGTCCTCATCTCCGGGGAAAATATCTATCTTCTTTCATGCTTGTGTTTAGACTACAAATTGTATATTTTGGAATACTTATGACTATGAGGGTGAGCCCGGTTGCTTGTCTTGGCTCCCACTGAGTTCTATGTCTAGAGGTGTTGTTGGACAAGTTATGTGTTATGCTTGAGCTTTGACTCGTTTATATTATTCAAGTGTTTAACTCTCTCCCTTAGTCCTAATTCCCCTTGTTATGTTTATCGCTTATTGTCATTTTTAAATGCTTCCATAACCAATGATGTGTAATGATATGCTATGAGGCTTGTTTGGGATTCCTTCGGGTTCCCTATTCAACATTACAACTAGGCCCTGGGCTTGGGTCGTAACAATCGGACTTCTCATGCTCTGAGTCAATCTGCTGAGCCTTCCCCTTTTGAATCGCTTCTTGATGCTGCTTAGCAATTACATTACAGTTCACCACGTCAATATGGTTAGTTTGGCTGTATTATTTCAAGGAATAGGCGAAATTAGGCAAAAGGGGTCAAAATAGGAAACATAGGGCCCATGCCCAAAATCCCAAACAAAAATTTCAAAAATGACCCTACGACACCCCAATCCTAAAGATAAAAATTTGGCCCAAAATGGTCCCCAAAAGACCGAGAAAAAGCCCAAAATGGATTTAGAAACATTATCGAGAAAACATCCTTTTCAAAACTTTCTTGGTAAAAGTTCTCGAAAACCAGACAGTTGTGGACAACACCTAGCTAACCCTCGCGTTCCCCTTAGAACATAGAAGAATTTAGGCTAAAATTTCATTCAATTCCATCAATATTCGATTACAAAACCAAGATACAAAATTTCCACCAAAAACGAGAGCAACAACAGCAAAAATTGGAATTGTACCTCAAATTACACGGAAAATCCTGAATCCGACTTCACTACGATGTTCCTTTTGCAAAATCTGAGTCGAATGGACTTTGATTCATTAAAAATAGACTTGTAAACCTCATTTTACAACTTGGGAAACTTTTGAGAAATGCCTAGTTCGCCGAGCACCGAAGCCATATATGTAGACCGAATTTCTTCTTCGCGAACATGGAGTATTATGCCTACCCTCCTCCGCAGACATGGACATGACCCCACGAATGTAGAATTTTGTGCCCTATGCCTGCCATGAACGTGGTGGATTAAATCTCTAGTATTGCACCAGTAATGCCAAAAACTTTTCCGGGCCATTCTCGGGGCTCCCGATGTCCGTTTTCTACAAAAAAAAATAGTATAACCACCCAGATTTAACGTCCTGGATCCAATGGTGTGGTTAGAATTTTAAAAAAGCCACCTTACAGAAAAATGAGGATCCCACTTCCTTCTGGCTAATTTAGCTTAAAACAATTAAGGGGGTCAAAATGCAACCAAGTGACCCCCCAAATGACGAAGGGTCATTTTAGCTTGTTTTTGACATCCTGGAGCTGACCACGCTGTCAATTTCTGATTTTGGGCATGTGAAGTTGGGTTGTAACAGAAACACACCTTTTAGCTTTAGGATGGACTCATTTTGCAACTTTTAGCTCAAAATTACATTGAAATCCTCCATTCTCAAACTAATCATCCTCCTAGCATAAATCGGCTATTTTGGAATTAACAAAACTGTTAAAATCCCATTTTGAGGTCGTTTACTAGAGTTTTATTAGAAATCTCAATTTTGCAACTTCAGTTTCTCGCTAACTTGCAAATTTGCACAATTCTCAACCAAAAGCTACTCCAACAGTCCCGACAGACCATAAAAGGTCTTAGGCCACCACACAGAAGCTCAAATCAACAGAAAAGTCACAGAATTGCGGAAATGACCTGGGGGGTCATTACGTAGTTGCACAATTATTTTTGTAAAATCAATGTATCTCGAACATAAAAGAATATTAGAAATGTACAAAATATTTTCACTAGTATTTATGTAGTAACATTAACTATTATATTGTAGTATCTGATACATTAAATAGATGCATAGCAGTAAGAACTAGATATTTATTCTAATATATTCCAATTAGATTATTTCTATTTGGAAGTATCTGTAATTATGGACTTGCAAGATATGTATCTCTACGTTAGTGATGTATCAAATAATGTTGAGCTACAATTAGTTATTAATTATAATATAGCTTTAATGTTATATTTAGTATTGTATTTGATACCTTAAGTAGATACATAACTATAATTAGTAATGTTCTAAGCATTTTATTTAATGTCTCAGCTAGTTAAGTACCTACTTGATACACAACTATATTGTATTAATGTATCTGATAATTTTATAATTTGCATTACTTATTCTTCTAATATAGTTAAGGTTATAATTATTTATTCCAATATAGCTAAGATTGTAGATAATCATGTATCTGAAACACTAGGTTAAGTGTAAGTTAATTATGTATTTCTGAGATAAAAAAATGTAAATTTAGTAATGTATCGTTATCACGTTTTAGGTTAAAAAAGATATTGCTTGTTGATTTCAAAGTCTACAAAATTTTATCGAACATCTTTTACCCCTATGTACTTACAGCATAACATATGAAGTATCATTTTAAAAAAGATACATAGCAAACACAATATCATACATAAATTGATCCTACAATCATAAATGATTTTTATATCTTAAAATACGTTATTTTGTACCTATTTTTGTTGGATTTTTTAACTCTAAAATTGAAAGTGTGATATATTTATATTTTGCCATTACAACAATTAGTATTGTTTTATCTTTATGTAATTATTTCTCCTTCATCTTTGTATTATTTCAATCACATATGTAGTTTGTTACTTCCAGGTAAATTATACGAATCACCATTGCTAGACTCAATCATAACAAATGAACAAGCATATTTATCAATACCTTTAACGCAAACAACCAAATTCTGCTTCAAAGGTAATTAATTCACTTGCCTCTATATCTTATGTACATATAAACATGGATAAATTGCAAATTCGGGCTCTTTTTTCTTCACCTCTAAGTACAACTTTACTCCCATAACTATTAGAGATGAATTACTTGATACGATGTATCTGATATCGATATTTTTTTTTATTTATCAATTTCTAATGTCGCTGCGATTTTTGATCCAGATTCATCAACAAAAGATTATCACCAATAACGATTTCATTGCTTTGTATCATTCGTAAACTAATTCAAATGACCAAACTCCACAATGTCTAAGTAAAATCGAGATGTTCATAATGAATCTTCTTCAAAATTGTGATTTTGTAAAAATAAATTTGAAGAATTCTGAAGAATTTGCTTGAAGAAAATTAAATTTTGAAATCATGGATCTGCTATGCATTATGAGGGATTGAGAAGCCACAATCAAATCCTGATTTAGTGGATTACGAAACTCTTAGCTTAAGTTCTTTTATTTTCCTTTTTAAATGCACCTGAAACATTACTTTTAAATATGTTAGTTGTGCATCGTGCAACTATTTAATGTATCAATGAGGTATGTAAAAGCTGAAAATTTTAGTAATTAGGGCATGAGATGTAATTATCATCCAAAATATTGAGATTTTTGCACTTTATACTAGGGAATATTGAATAAGTATAAAAAGATTGTTTTGAAAGAAAAACTGAAAATTAAACTTCTTTTGTTGCATCACGCCTCGTCAAAAATCTCCATAAAAGCTAGGCTAAGTGTCACGAGGTGCCACTTGACCATTAATAAGAGGGAACAATATAGAGTCAAGGATAAGAAACTAGAGCCTTAGAGTGGTTATCGGAAGACCTCGAACATTGTGGATAGAACTTCAAGCTCCTTAGAAGACTCTAGAATAACATAGACAAATCTTGAGAAGACTTTAAAAAATCTAGAACAATATAGTCATGTATTGGAAAGTCTTACAACACTCTACGAATGTAGAGCATTATTGATGGAGGACTTATTTGTAAATATTTAGGGACTAATAAAGTAATTATTATGTCACGACCCAAACTAGGGCCTAGATGTGACACGACAAATGGGGAACCCGAAGGAACCCCAAATAAGCCTCTTAGCATATCATACACACATCTTTGATAGCGGAAGCAATTAAACAACAACAAGAGAGTAAAAAAGTAGGGATAACGGGACTAAGGGAATTCTTTATTAACATAAAAATATAGAAAGTCAAGCTTAAAGCATAGATACATCAAAATATTCTAACAACACCTCTAAACTTAGGATGGAACGGGGGCCAAGACACTTTTCGAACTCACCCTCATAATAATGACAATAGGTAATCCAAATATACAAGATATAATCTAAACATAAGCATGAAAGAAGATAATTGTCCCCGGACATGAGGACTCACCAAAAGCTAACTTGAACAATCCGTCTAGCCACGTGGAGGAGAATCAATAGGAGCTTCGTTTCCTACATAGTGATATTATGTAGGCATAGAGTATGCATTAGTACGTTTGAATGTACTAAGTATGTAGGATGCAATACAACAAGAGATAGACACATAATCGAAATGCATAATTAGGCAATAGCTGAGCATATAGAAATGTGGCCTGCATGCATGATGTTTGAAGTAAAACATACTTGAAAATAATCATAATTGCATAACTTGTTTAACACAATAAGGTGAAATGATTAGATCATCCATATACCTTGTACTAGAGGGTGAGGGATATAACAGAGGTCATAACCCCTTCTAGTCGGTAATGGGTAGTACATGAGGGTAAAGAGATAGCATAGTTCATAACCCCTACATGTAAACATGAGATAATGAATAGCACATGAGGATAGAAGGTAGAATGGGTCATAACCCCTACATGTGAGCATGAGATAATACATAATATTGAATTGTATATGAGGGTGAGGCGTACCACATAGTTTATAACCCCTTCATATGAGTACATTACGTAACCTTAAATCATACATGAGGGTAAGGAGTACAACATAGTTTATAACCCCTTCATGTAGATATGAGTAAGTAGTATTGATTCGTACATAAGGGTAAGATATATAACATAGTTCATAACCCCTTCATGTAGAAATAGAACTTGTACTAAAGGGTAAGGCATATAACATAATTCATAACCTCTTCTAGCTAGTCACAATTCACAAGAGCATAAACTTAGCATAAGGACACAATAACTCATCAACAATTCCCAAGAACACAACAAAATGAGAGCCAACGATTCACTTGCAATACCATAGGTGTATTAGATGATTTAAACACGTATATATACATTCCTTTCATCACCATAATCCACTTGACTCATAAGCCATGTAATAGACCATCAATAACTCAAGAACCCTAATCCGGACATTTTATCAAACATTTGGTGGGTGTATAATACTAGTGTAAAACTATGCAGGTAAAGAGTGAAATCATGCAAGAAATCTTGAAGTAAACCATCTCCCCAATACTTGATAATACCATCATACAATATACATGTCACGACCCCACCCCCAGGGGCCGCAACTAGTGCCGACTAGGCACTTAGGCCAACGGTAAACCACAAACTACATCTCTAAGCCTGAGAGGCGTTTTCAATTTTCACTGTCGGATCATGATTTGGTTAATTCCATCAGCTCCGGAATGGCGAATATGGTCTAGGGGAAACTTTCAGAACTTAATTTGGAGTTGAAATGAATATTTTAGGACAAATGTTGCATTTTTAGT
>JAPFFP010046251.1:0-11103 GCA_026153255.1 Solanum medicagineum
TGCAAGCATATACAAACTTGTCCCATTCAAACCCAATTTCGAATTTCATGGTTCAAGCTAGAAATCCACCTCTTTTTTCATGATCTAATCTCAATTTAATACTTCCCCAACACCCCCACAAGGTTTAATTCACATGGGGCAAAGCTAGAAATTCAACTTACCTCTCAACCCCTTCACAAGCTTCAAACTTCGTAACCGCAAAACCGAATGTTTCTTTCGCAGTCTAACACTTCCACGCTACTTGGGGGACCCCATATACCGAGCTTGAAGCGTCAAATAATCAAAAACCCGAAAAAATGCAAATTTTTTTTATTAGCTACAGTAACCCGAGACTGCCCAATTTTTTTTTCTTGGTTTGGCTTTTTTTTTTTCTAAGTATGAAGAATGCTTCATCTAACTCTCCATTCATGCAAAGCCCATTAACCAACGTCCCAAAGTGACCACATTTGGCTAAATTCCTCTCTTAGACATTTCATCAAACACCTCTCGTGCTCTACCCAAATCACCACACAAATAGCTTACTTTTATCAGTATATTAAACGAACAAACACCTGGGGTTGCATAACTTTCAAAGTTCTTTAACATTGTACTAATCTTGCTGTATTCCTTACAAACTAACAGCGCATTCAACAAGCTGTTGACAGATTTTATACTTCTATAGCAGTGAAAAGAGGGTATTTCCTTATACATATGAAGTGCCTTTTCGGGTAAATGGGCTCTTCCCTAGAAAGAAATAACATTGCAGAGAACAACTTTGTTGAGAGTATTTCGAGTATTGTACCTTAATTTTTCCATGATATTTTCCATTTCTTGGAAGAGTTTGGCCCTTCCGAGCTTGCAGATGATGATATCATAGTAGAGGGGAAATAACGAAAGGGTTTAGTAGTTTGGTTGCTTCCATGGCTGGGATTAGAATTAAGGAAGAGTTGAAGAGCGAGTGTAGGGTCTTTTTTTTCTAAGTATAAGAACTCTTCTTGAACAAGTTATGCCTTTACATATATATAAACAAACATATCCCACTTAGACTAATCAAAATAAGCCACAACATCACATGACCCCACAAAAATAAAATCTTAAGGACCACACTTAGGGGAAAATTTACATTTGGTCCCAAACTTTACCAACTTGAACCAATTAAGAACACAGGTTCTAACACGATAATTACTTCACCATAATCCAATCGTAAATTAAATGTTATAAGAGACAATCTAAAATAATATTTAGTACAAATCTTAATGATATGGAATAGCTATACATTTAGTAAGATAGAGAACTATTTCTTCATTCTCAGCTCATTTTAAAAACATCTTCATGCTTTTTTTTCTTTCAAAAATATTAATAAAAACATAGAAGGATATCTCAAGAAAAATTGAATTGAGAGAATAATAAAGCAGAGTAAGAAAATTCATAATCAGGTGAACAAAATAATAAATTAATTAGTCAAGAAGGCAAGAGAAAGCAAGAATAGAGGAAAAATTAAGTAGTTAAATTGAAGTTTTACCCATCAACATCCAAATAAGAAAAACCCCACAAACACTTTTAGTTTGTTAGAGGAAATTATCATCCATATGCTTTCAGTGAAAATATCTCATGTGATTAAAATTTATTTCAAAATCTTGGAATGCTTTGATTTGTAACCCTAGATTTATCAAATAATTCTCCAAACATAAGGTTATGTTGAGGATAAACCAACAAGAATCTAATCTTAATGATTGTTCTATTATGGAGAAATCTCACTTGGATTGACATTTGAAAATTTTTGCAGGTATATCTTTAAACTGTTATTTTATGTGTGTGATTTTAAAAAGATTGGACAAATTAATCTAGATACATGTGTTGGACATCTAGTAATGTCACACCCTATAACTTTATCCTCATATGCAACTATGTTTTAATCCTCACTATTGTGTGTGGCAAGTGTATTAGGGTCATAAGAGACCTCTAGAACTTAGTCAACTTCAAAACTTTCCTATAAGTTGAGTTTCTAGTCTTAGATTATGTAAAAGTCAATCTTAAATGACCATAATATTAGCACAAAAAGAAATAGATGTCCTAAGACATACCAAATGAAAGCAGTTTGAATTAGCTTTTCAATGCATCTAGTTTCACCTCATTTGGAATTCGGAGAAAAAAGTTATGATCGTTTTACTGAAGAGTGTCAGAGCATAGGTGCAATATGAGACCTCTTTAGGGTTGTAAATCAGAGTACGAGTCGTCTGCTAACTCGTAGACAAATTACTAAAACTTCACTTTTCTAGCCACATACTTTACGGACCAATCTATGGGACATAGAACCCTCTATGAGTTGTACGATGTGGCTCGTAGAGAATTCCAGACACCCCAAAATTTGCCTGAAAGTTTTCGAGAGGTTCCTTATAGGTCGTAGAACCTTCTAAGGGTTGTAGAGGGTCTCGTAGGCGACCTGACCAAAAATTTTAAAGATTAGTATTTTCATCCTTTCTTAGCATTTTAAGCCTAAACTTGTCAGTTTCCACCTAATTAAACCCCTAGAACGTACTTATTCATATAATCAACTTGAAAATCCTCCAAGAACTCAGATCGTAGATTTAAAGGGGCGAAATCTAGGGCTTCCAAGAATCTTCTTCAATTCTTCCAACAAACTAGTTTCCAAGGTATGTAAGGCCCTCCAAAACATATCCTACTATTATTTTAGTATCTATAACCACCAGATTCTCCCCAAGATTATATTTATAAGTCAAGATCAAAGTTTCTTCCATTACTAGTTAATTTCATCGAAATACTTGTGCATGCATCCTTCTTGATAAAAAACATGTCTTTTAGTGATTCTAGCCCTAAGTTAAGCTATTGAGACAAGATTTATAGCTATTGTTGTGTTCATGAGAACCCTATATTATTTCATGAAAAGCTATAATGTTCACAGTTTAAGTTTAAAGAGTACTTAAAGCTTTGTACTTAAAAAGACAGTTGAGTAAGACAATTAGGTTTTTGAGACACTTGTAATAATAATTATTTCAGTCACAGAAAAGAGACAAGTTGTGAAAAGTCTAAGTCCCAAAAGAGCAAAGAGACATTTTCAGAACTCGTACTCTTAAGTTATGGGAATTATAAAAGTTATTTTGGGGGTATTATTAAGTACCGATATGAGTGAAAGTAATAATAACTTTAACTCATAAACTACTTAGCTGACATAGGATAGGATTGTACCAAAAGTACAACTCCTCACTTGCCACTAAGATGACCTAGTTTTGGGATGCATCCACTTTCCTAGTTTTCATTCCTTACCTTGGTAAAGTATGAGATGTCTCTAACAGCGTGGCCAAGACGTTGTATCATCACAAAGCTCATAGTGATGGTTGTCTGGTAGAGAAACTCCCTAAGCTAAATCAAACTAGTTTTTACATACATGGTTTCATCATATGTTCTATTGTTAGCATGCACTTCATTTATCAATTATGCAATTCTATATTGAGATATGTTGTGATAACTTGAGTGCAATGCATTATCCCGAGTTTCCATTTTGCTATTTAATATACTGTATATTCCACCTATTGACGTCTGTTGGACCTGTATCATTTTATGATATAGATGCAGGTGACAGAGTTCCTCAGTAGACGCTCCATTGAGGACCAGCATTTCCATCCAGCTATTGGTGAGGCCTTTTACCAGCCAGAGGCTTTAGGGTCTTTGTCTATGCTTTCCTTTTAGCATTTATTTTAAGCAGTTCTTTAGACTATTACAATTAGAGGTTCCATAAATTATATGTCAAGAGTTCCAGATCTTATTGTGAGTAGTAGTAGAGACATTACTTTTATTCAATTTATTCAGATATTGCAATATCTTTAGCTTGATATTTTTGTGTCGTTCACCTATCTTTTATGTTTTCCGCCAAGTAAAGTAGTCAGGCCAAGTGGTTCGCTTGGGACCAAAAAAGGTTCTGGGCGCTAGCTACGCCCAGGGTGTGAACTTAAGGCATGATAAGTAATCTAACAATTCAAAATTTTTAGTTCAGTCCTACTTAATCACAAGTTAGGTCAGATCGGCCCAATAGGCTTAGCACATTTGAAGGCTTTAATATAAGTCAATTTTTATTGGCCATAGATCATGACATATTACTAAATGTTTTATCTCAAAAGATTATTTAATGTCTAACCAAATAGATAATCTTGAAATTCAATACAATTAAAATTTTAGTGATTTTAGTCAAGTGAAGAAGCTATTAATTTAGCAAGAGAAAGAACATCTCCTCGTTCTCAGTAAGAATCCTTCTTTTTTTCCTTTATCAGCTCCAACATTTTCACAAAGAATCATCATGTTCAAAATACTATCTTCAGGAAAGAATTGAGAATTTGAGTTTAAAGCAGTTTTATCTTCTATCTCCTCTCATCCATGTGATGACTTCAACAACGAGAAAAATATATCTACACTTTTTTTCTAACGAGAAAAATATCTACTTTAATTTGCAAAATTGAGGGGTATATCTATCATTTTCCTTTTTTCATTGTGATATGACATGCATATGACGGCATATTTTATGTTTATTTTGAATATATTTTGTCAAAAGTGATAACTGAAAGAATGAAATTACTCCATTGTTGACCATTTTTCCTAAAAAGACTAATTTTTTAATCTTGAAATTATCTATGGCTTTCATCAATGAAGAAAAAAGTCACTTAGCATTTATAGCTTTTGTCAAGAAGTTGAACATTTGTTCATATGACGGCTCATTCAACTTCATTGATTTAAAAATTGTAATTACTTGACTATAATCTAATCGTAAATTGATACTATGAGAGACAATCTAAAATAATATTTAGTACAAATCTAAGTGAAATGAAATAGCTATAAATTTAGCATGATAGAGAACAATTTCTTCATTCTCAGTTCATTTAAAAAAAAGTTCTTTCCTTTTTTTCTTTCAAAAATATTAATAAAAATTCAAAAGGATATCTGAAGAAAAATTGAAAGAAGAGAATAATGAAGTAGAGCAAGAAAACTCATAATCAGGTGAACAAATTAATAAATTAATAAATTAAGACGGCAAGAGAAAGCTAGAATTGGGAGGAAAATTAAGTACTGAAATTGTGGTTTTAAACTTATCTGATGAAGCCTTCCATCAACATCCAAATTAGAACAACCCCATAAACCCTTTTGATTTGATAGAGGTAATTATTATTGATGTCTTAAAGTTTCTAGTGAAAATATCTCACGCGATTAAAGTTTGTTTCAAAATCTTGGAATGCTTTGCCTAGATTTATCAAATACTTCATCAAACATACGGTTATGTTGAGGATAAACCAACCAGAATCCAATCTTAATGATTGTTCTATTATGGAGGAATCTGACTTGGATTGTCACGTGAAAAATTATGCAGGTATAGCTTTAAACTTTTATTTTATGAGTGTGATTTTAAAAAGTTTGGACATATTAATATGGGATACACGTGCTCGACAACTAGTAATCTAGCAATTCAAAATTTTTAGTTTAGTCCTACTAAATCACAGGTTAGGCCAGATCGACCCAATGAGTTTAGCCCATTTGACAGTTTAAATATAAGTCAATTTTTATTAGCAATAGGTCATGACATATTAGTAAATGTCTTATCTCAAAGGATCATTTATTGTCTACCTAAATAGATAATCTTGAAATTCAATACAATTAATAATTTAGTGATTTTAGTCAAGTGAAGAAGCTATTAATCTAGTAAGAGAAAGAACATCCCCTCATTCTCAGTAAGTATCCTTCTTACTTTTTTCCTTTATCAGCTCCAACATTTTCACAATGAATCATCATGTCAAAAAAGCTATCTTTAGAAAAGAATCGTGTCATGCACCTGGAGGGTACCCTTGGCAAGCCCGGCACTTGAAGAACCATTGTTGATTGCCAAGAGATCACTTCGCCTCAATGCCACATCAACTAACAACAAAAAAAAACTCAAATAGGAAGGCATTATACGAAACAAAATGCAACTCAACTACTCATAGTATTCAGTAAATAAGTTTAGAATACAAAATGCTCAACAATCCTCTACTCAGTGTCTCTTAAGCCTCTGCTCAACAAGTCTAGATGATATCATAAGAGGCCATGAACAACCAAAATCAAAGAAAGAAAGCAAAAAGGTATACTAAGACAACTCATAATATAAGAGAGCTCCTCCAAAAAGCAAAGAGAGCTCACCAACTCTGGAAATGCACTAATTTGTGGACCTCAACGATACGCGGGCTGAAGTCCTATATCACCTGTATATGCACGAGAAAATATGCAGACCCAAATGGACGTTAGTATATGGAATATACTGGTATATAAAATAGGTCAAGAAAAGTAAAGTTCAACTCACTAACCTCGGCTTAACAACTCATGCTCAAATGAGTTTATGCAAATATAGGGTAAAATCAAGCTTTTAAAAGTAAGCTCAGTGGGCATAGACTAATTTCAAAACATCATGATCTTCAACATTTCTTGGGAGTTTCTCTTAATCGATATCCTCATCCCACTGATGATGGTCATGCTCCAATAAGAAAGTGGTCACTTTTAGTAATTAACCTAACCGAGGTGAGGGTCGAATCCACAAGGAATACAAGACTTGACTATAAGATTTCATTAATAATCATTCCTAGTATCTATAACTACAATCTCTATAAGGGGGTTTTGTGGTGATTCAAAGACAACATAAAATAAACACTAATTAAAATTTGGGAACACACTCGATTTTTGGGACAACTTGGGAATTATATTCTCTATGGCTGGTTAACTCAATTACCCTAAGTGACATAACTATGATCGGTGAATCACATGCAGGATGGTAACTTTGGTTCTTTTAGCCCTCTTGTGAAGGTGAAGATCAAATTTCACCATCGCTTGGTCGGTCACGATGGCGTACTAACTAATCGTTACCTATTGTCCCAGTCAACCTCCCCTTGGTCAAGTTTAGTCGATTAGACGGGAAAGCATCAACTGAATCCTTTCATCTACTTTCCTTTTCCTATTCATCACTACCTTGGTCGAGATCGTGAAAGTAAGCAAGGTTTGGTGTTGGCCACCACCAAAGAACATTAGTCACGAAGGGAAATAAACAGTATATGCAAAAACCCAATCATAGATATGCACAAGACCTAGGTCATTGCAAGTCAACTACCCATGGTTCCCACAATCCCAAGTTGTGGGTGTTTAGCTACTCATGGCCAAGATAAAATGAACAAAAATGCACATAATAGACATATTTGAGAGTTTCACCAATAACAATGAAGGAGATAGCCACCACAAGTTGTAAACCCACAAGTTTGATTGATCCGCAATGAGTACAAAGCAAGGTTTGCAATACCTAAAATGGGTTTCCCAAAGAGAACAATAATCTACTCTAAAAATCTAAGAAGAGCTTCAAAAAATAAATGGAGAAATGCCTACTATGCAAACTTTTTTCAAAAACCTATCTTAAACTATTTATAGTATTTACAAAACAACCCTAGGAATTATACAGAAAAGACAGCTGGCATCTGATAAATTTTGCAGTTATGACTCATAGGTTGGCGTACAAGTCGTAGTCGGGGTCTCGTATCAGGGTCTTGGTAGTTTAGACTGAACTGGTGCGACCCATAGGTATGAGTCGTTACTCAAGCTACTAATCGTATATTGGTCTCACAGTCTCTGTCTTTAGTTTTTGTCCTACAATTTGGCTCTCTAAATCTTTCTTCGAGTCCATCTATACGAGTTATAGTGTATCTTACAACTCGTATGCTGGGTTCGTAGGAGTGACCTTCACTTGGCAAACTTATAATTTTTTGTCTCTGATTCCTGCTACGGCACAACCTACGACTCGTAGCGTGACCTATGACTCGTAGGAGGGCTCGATGGCCTATGCTTCAGCAAAATCTGCAACTTTTCTTCAAAATAATGCCAACCTAACTTTTCTGCAAGATTAATACAAAAACACATCAAAATACTAAAAAGTCGCTTTAAGAACTCATAAAATCATTTGTTTTAGGCACCAAATATGTTATTTGACAACACATCACACCCTCAACTTAGAATTATTGTCTGTCCTCAAGCGACGACTCAATCTATGAAGACAACGAGAAATACATAGCAGCTATATCAATGGCATATACAGTCACTAATTTGGTTCAGCTACCCAACTACGACTTTAAAAAAAGGGTTGGAAAGATATTGAGCATACAAGAAAATCATGAGAGACCTGACAATCCAACTTTGACAAGCTAAGGAGCATCAACCATCCACAATCACTAGTATAGTTATATGCTACTCAAGTAGCGAAAGCCCTTAATGGAAAGAAGTCCCTCATACTTACTTAAAAGCATTTAGAACTCAGGGACTGAGGAAGAATTCTCATTCTCACAATTGAAATTCAATGCCTGCTGACTAACACCGTAGGCTTGCCTCTGTACTTATCTTTTTTCTTGGTGATAGAGTGGAGTTGGATCACTTTAGGACTTATAGGCTTGTAACATAGGCTAAAGGTTCCTTGGTGTGGCATTTAGGGTAAATAGTGACTTAAAGTTATCCTTGAATCATGTTTACCAACACTTTTTTCTTTCATAATCCAACACCTTTTTTTTTTAATTAATCCCTCCTTGTTCACTTGCTTTGAACTTTTCTCAAGTGCTTTCTTTCTGTTTTTCAGTTGTGCCCTAATTTCAAACTCAATTTTGCTACTTTTTCTCAATTAAAGGCACTTTTTCTTCCTTTTCTTCACTTGGTTCATGCTTTTTTATTTCTTTCTTGATTTCCCAACTAACCACCTTATCAATTTTACTTTACCACAATAAAGGACAACCTCAACTTAAGCTTTTAGCCTTAGGTGAAGTACAGAATATCTATGCCTCAAACCAGGGCCACCAATTGTAGCCATCCTCAACTCAGGCCTTTGGCCTCAATCAAGGTTCACATGTTCAAGGATAGACTAGGGTCAATATCAAGGTATTTTATCAGACAAGGTTAAGCTAGCAATGTATCAAGAAAGAATGAGTACATTATAAGCTCAAAAAATCTGGAAAAAGGGATTCTCTCACTTAACTGGTGGGTTATTTTAGGCTAAAAGTGGTTTCACTTAAGGAACAAAGGCCTAAGATCCCTTCCATATCCACCACATCACCAAAATAATTTTAGAGTAACAAGGTAAGTTCTGAGTCCATACAAGATGCATGAATGCAGCAAGATAAGCTCACAACACACATGACAATTGCATCCACAATCAAGTATAGACTCACAGGTCATGCTTTCAGTCTCAGGTTACCTTCACAATATTAGAAGAAACATTGCCAGATACTCACAAATGTATGTATGCATCAATACTCACAATCTCAAAAATTTTGAGGGTACCCAATTTTTGTATCAAAAGTTTAAAGAAAATCTAAGAACTATATATATATGCCCAAAGATAACATTACTATGAGTTTACCCATTATCTACACTACGTAAACATGCTTGTACAACAGGAATATAGATATCCACAAGGAAAAAGAAGCACGGCAAGAAAACCTTGTGATCAAAAATAAGGAAAGTTATGGACATGAGGCTACTCAAACTTCACCTAAATTCATAACTTCCACCACTCCTCCAAAATAAGATACTTGATCCTCAAACTAAAGATGAGAACAAAAACAAAAGACAATAACATAGAAATATATATACATACATTCATGAAAAACCAAAAATAAACATCCAAAGTAGAAGTAAAATAACATTCAACATAAACATATTTAAACACAACCAAAAACCAACAAAATAAAATGATTGTCTGAAAAGAAAACAAAGTATTCAATCATAACAAAATGAGCACTGGGGTCAAAAGAAGTCAAAGGTGCATTAAGTACTAGTCTCGAACTGATCTGTGGGGTCCTAGAGCAGGCTCTCCTCCTCTGCTGCAGTGACGGAAGTACCCTCTCCAGGTGGGGTGTGCTGTGCTCAGTCTCTCTAAATAGCTGCCAATAAAAGTGACTCCTGCACTAGCTCCTCAGGTATGGGCTTCTCCCCCTCAGGTCTTGGCCTCTTTGGGGTTTGCTCTGGATCAGCATGCTCTAGAGGCCTCTTCCATCTGGTGTCCTTCGGTCGGTGAGCCAATCAAATGCCTCATCTCCCATCGGTGCTCCCTCGGGGGATGGAATAGGGGTTGCCAACATCTGCTATAAGTCAGCTTTGAGTTTGGCCAACTCCTCAGTAACTGAACTTGCATCTGTAGGCCTAGCTTCCTAAAGCCTCTTTTGAACTCTGGCCTCAAACACATCGACCCTGGCATCTACTGCTCGAACTTTCTCATCAACCGAATCACGAACATATGCCTTCATCCTCTCCTCGTAGTCCCGAATAGTCTGATCAATCAATGGCTGAACTCACACTGAAAGCTCTTGCAGCCTCCCCTCTACTACAGTAACCCTGCGTAATAAAGCCTGAAAAACAACAACAGAGAAGACAAGGTCAACCTGCAAAGAAGATACTGCTAGTGTCGGAGTGCTAGAGGATGGTGTAGACTCGATCTAGACCATAGATGTGGGCGCTGTAGTAGCCGGAGTAGTACTGGTGGTAGCTGGAGTGAACTTGGGACCTGTGGCTCGATCAAAAATGGCTCTGGAATAGGAGGTGGGGCAGCCATCTGTAAGGCTATTGGGTTTTCGCCAGCCTCGATTATGCTGGGATCCATTGTACGTAAAGCGTCTACGTGAGGGTCCAAGTGAAGAGATACCATTCCACCTGCCTCGTTGCATAGTATATGAATCAACATGGGGAATGGCAATGCTTGATGAGTGCAGACTACTGGCTCATGAATCTGGTCTGCCAAAACTCAAGCCCAATCGATTTCATACCCTTCCAAGATGCTCGCCAACAACACGACCCTCTCTAATGTTATCACGTTATCCGTAAATGTGGGCCTAATGCGCATTCCAATAATAGACCACCAAAACTTTTCCCTAAATGAGAGGTGGGCCTTCAGAATATGCTTGGCATGGTCTGTAACCCATATTGTCTCGACACCTTCTTCGCAAACTTGGCCTACTATCCACCTTAAAAATTCAGTTTTCAGCCCAGCATCATTCTAATTAATTGCTTTTTTCATGTCTGCCATCCTATGGTCATATTTTGGTGTGGAGTGCAGGGCTTCGTAATTCAGCT
>JAPFFP010046252.1:0-11103 GCA_026153255.1 Solanum medicagineum
TTCGTTTGTTTCGAGAAATCTATCGATCAATTCCGATTCTTTCTTTTTCTCTTGATTCTTTTCCGATCGAGATGTATCGAAACTAATAATTTATGACAAGTTCGAGTGTGTAGCTAAGCTTAGTTCGCCAAGTTGATGGGTGTTTTTAAGCCTGTCAATAGTTTAGATAAAGTTAATAATTTGTGACAAGTTTGAAGGTATTTTTAATACTCCTCTCTTTAATTTTACATTTACTCCCTCCATTGTTTTATATTAGATTACTAAAAAGCAATGGATGAGGGAGTAAATGTAAATGTAAATAGCTTCAAGGTATAAAATTATAACAATTTTTTTTAGTAATAATTTTAAAATCACCTTTTCAAGTGTAAATTCAAGTTCTCTTAAGCTTGAGGTTGAGCTTGAATTTAAAATTTGTTTTTGAACTTAGAATTTGTTCTTCATCTTGATCTTGATCTTAAAATTTGAATTGTTCTTGATCTTGAATTCAAGAGCTTTTAAGCTTGTTCTTGAACTTGAATGCTTGAATTTTTGAAATTGTACAAACGCCACGAGCGAGCTCCCTCTAGCTTTTTGTTAGAATTCTTGATGTTGTTTTTTGAATTATAAAACCCCTATATATAGTTGTTGAATAGAGAAATTATAATAGGAAAGACTTCATTTCATCCAATTAGATTTAAGTAACATAACATATTGGACCTTAATGAAGTGAGTTTGTCATTTTGACACATGACATGACATGATCCTATTGTCTTCTTTATTTGACTTGGCATGCCACGTCATTTGACACATGACACTAAGATGGATCTCTAGGATAAAGTGATATTGAGCTTATCAAATTGAGCTCACCTATTATACCCAAATCAAGTTAACTTGAACTTTTAATTAAGTTCGTATTTATTGAACTTAATAATTAACTCAATTATATTAATTTACAATATTTATTTAGATTAATATATTTATGAATTTAAATATTTTAAAATTTATGTTTAATAAATTTTACATGATTACACTTACAATTCAACTACCTACTAACATTCTATTTTATTCCTTAGCCTCCCAACTTCTTATATAGAGTCATTTCATTGGTAAGCTAAAGTCACATTTAATTTAAATTAACATGGGATAATCATATCTTTAAAATTTTAAGAATTTAGTGTCTAATATTTAACCATCTCTACATTTCAAAGTATGTCAAAAAAGAAATTTTGAGAGTTCAACGATATAAGTTTTTATTAATATTTTAAGATGTAAAAAAACTATAATTTCTAGTACTTCGCATATAGGTTTTTAAATATTTATCTATTAATTTTAAGATATTAAATTAATCCAATATAATTTAATTTTAAAAATTAAGAAATTAAAATATAAAACTATTTTAAAACGGGAGGGAATAAAATTTTAGAAAATTGAGATGAGTATTGTAATCAAATAGACCAAAGTGACAAATTGCTTTGACCCAGTAAGAATAAGTTGAAAAGTCAAACATGGCCGGGAAAGGAAATATTCAAATGTTCAGCATGTGAAGCTTCCTTTGTTCCTCTGTTGTGGTCCGTTTAAGGACCAAAGAATGAGCATAATTGGCAAAAATCAAATTTATTCGTTTTCGTGTATTTTTATTTGTTCACTTTATATATTTTTTAAATGATAATAATTATTTTATTATAATATTTATATTAATTAATATAAAGTTTTAACTTTAAGAAATGATTATAAAATTATATTATGTAATTAATACGAAGAATCAAATATGAAAGAAAAAAAATTCTCTTGATACTGTAAAAGTGATATGTGAAATTGAAAAATATATTTTCAATATGGTGAACAAGAAAAAACAAGCGAAAGAGAGAGTGACTTTTTAGAATTTCTGTCTGAATTTTTGGATTTCAAAAATGTAATCTTTTTAAAAGTGAAATTTCAAATTCTTGGAGAAAAGTAACAGAGAGCACGAAGGAGAAGCAGAGAATTGGGAAAGTGAAATTATTATTTCTGTATCTATTTTTTGTACAGTGTAATGAAGAGGTATTCATACCTCATCAATGAATCCCTATATTCCCTATTATGTACCTTCATACATGAGATCATTATCAACACTAATTACAACTAACTGATTAATAATATATAACAAATATAAAAACTAATTGTCCATTCTCATCCAACTAATCTAACCAACTTCAATACTCCCCCTCAAGCTGGACGTATTAAAAAGATTCAATAGTCCAAGCTTGTGTACCAAGTGGTCATGTTGTGTTCTTCCCAACGCTTTAGTGAACAAATCAGCTTGTTGATCTTTCGTGTTGACGTAGATGGTTTTGATGAGTCCATTCTAAATTTTTTCTCGAATGAAATGGCAGTCAATCTCTATGTGCTTTGTACGCTCATGAAACACAGGATTGGCTGCAAGTTGTAATGCAGATCTACTGTCACAATGCACGATTGCTGGTTCTGTCATCTTGACACCCAATTCCTTAAGTAGACCAACAATCCATACAATTTCAGCTGTCAAAGTTGCCAAACTTCTATACTCTGCTTCTGTGGAACTTCTAGAAATTGTGTGTTGCTTCTTGGACTTCCAAGAAATCAGTGAATCCCCAAACTTTAAAGCAAACCCAGTGACTGACTTTCTTGTGCTTGCACATGCTGCCCAGTCTGCATCACAATGTCCCTGCAGTTGATGTTTCTGACTGGATCCCACGAACAGTCCCTTTCCTGGTTCTAATTTCACATATTTGATGACCCTCAATGCTGCCTTCCAGTGTGACATTTTTGGTTTCTGCATAAATTGACTCAATGACTGGACTGCAAATGCTATGTCTGGTCTGGTGTTTGTGAGGTATAGCAGCTTACCCACTAACCTTTGCTATCTCTGAACATCTTCAAACAAGTGATCTGGTTCAACTTCCACACTGGTCATCTTCAGGTTACATTCTAGAGGTGTCATGTTGGGTTTAGCATTACCCAAACCTGCTTTTGCTATTAATCCCAGTGCATACTTTCTTTGATTCATCACAATACCTTCTTTGGACCTCATAAATTCAATGCCCAAGAAGTATTTGAGCTCCCCCAAATCCTTGATTTTAAAATGCTTGTGCAAAACATTTTTGGTTTCCTGTATTAATCCTGCATCATTTCCTGTGATCAGCAAGTCATCTACATATACTAAGACTATCACTAATCCACTGCCCCTCCTCTTAGTGAACAAGGAGTAGTCAAAGTGGCTTTGTGAATAGCCTGAATGTATCAGTGCCCCAGTTAGCTTTGCATTCCACTGTCTTGAAGCCTGTTTGAGACTATACAAAGACTTTACCAATCTGCAAGCAAGGTTCTTCCCATTCTCTGCCATGTAAAACCCTTTAGGTAACTCCATATACACTTCCTTAAGTAAATCTCCTTGTAAAAGTGCATTGTACACATTCATTTGAAATATATCCCAACTGTGATCAGCAGCCAGTGCTACAATTGTCCTGACTGTTGTCATTTTGACTACTGGTGAGAATGTTTCCTGGTAATCAATTCCTTCTGTCTGATTGTATCCCTTGGCCACCAATCTTGCCTTGAATCTATCAACCTGTCCATCAGCCTTGTATTTAATTTTGAATACCCATTTGCATCCAATAACATGTTTACTTTTTGGCAGCTCAACCAGTTTCCAGGTGCCATTTTCTTCCGGTGCTTGCACTTCTTGTTGCATGGCATGTATCCATCTGTTGTCCTTGACAGCTTCTTCAAAATTCTTTGGTTCCACTTCTGTGGAGAACATGGACAAATAAGCCTTGTACTTAGGTGAAATGTGGTCATAAGAGACATAATTGCTTTGAGAATGTTGATGAAATTTGGTTGTCACATAATCCTTCATCCAGATTGGGGGATGAGGAGTCCTGGTAGACTTCCTTATCATGACTTCTTCAGCTTCTCTAGTTGTCAAAGCAGGTTCAGCAGTATCCTCCTGAGCAATGATTTCTGTAGGAGATTCTGCAGATTCCATATCAGAAATAGTATCTACTCCTGGAATCATGGTGTCTATTTCTGCAGGAATGGGCACAGGCAGGTCTTTATCATCATCAGTTGTTGGAAAATCATCTGATAGTGCCACTGATTCTATGGGAAACAGTGGTGGTTTCTGGCTTCCAATTGTCTGTTTGAAAGGAAAGATATCCTCCTTGAATACCACATCTCTGCTGACAATGAATTTTCTTTGAGACAAATTGTAGAGCAAATATCCTTTCTGAGTTGCTGAGTATCCCATCATCACACATGCATCTGCTCTAGAAGAGAATTTATCTTGCTTGATCATGTTGGTTGCATAACACAAACATCCCAAAGTTCTCAAATGATTAATATTTTCCTTGTGTCCATGGAACTGTTCATAGGCTGATTTCCCTTTTAAAACTGAAGTAGGGAGTTTGTTAATCAGGTACACAGCAGCCAATACACATTCTCCCCAAAATTTGATAGGAATGTTTCCTTGAAATCTGAGTGCTCTAGCTACTTCAAATATGTGTCTATGTTTTCTCTCAACTACTCCATTTTGTTGTGGAGTATGTGGACAACTACTCTCATGCACAACACCAAGAGATCTCAGCAAATCACAACACTCATTATTAAAGAATTCAGTCCCATTATCAGTCCTTATCTTCCTTACCTCCTTACCTGCTTATCAAACTGAGTCTTAACAAGTATAAAAAATGATTTCAACACTGAGAACACATCAGATTTGATTTCAACAAGTACAGCCAACACATTCTAGAATAATCATCTACAATGGTTAGAAAATATCTAAACCCATTATGTGTAGCAATCCTGTATGGACCCCATACATCCAAATGGATCAAGTCAAAAATATCAGACACTCTAGGCTTACTCAAGATGAAAGGTAATCTAGTTTGCTTGGCCATTGGATATACAGAACATTTATTATATTCATCACTACTACTGAAGTCTTTGTACAGATATTGCAGCACTCTCAGAGAGGGATGACCCAGCCTATTGTGCCACAGCACTTCATCAGCAACTGATTGTTGTTGTGTCATCAACACTGTCTTTTCTCTTTTGTTTCTATCATCTTGTAATGCAGCAGGAAGATAGTACAACCCATCAATCTCTTTACCAATCCCCTTCACCCTTCCATTGAAGAGATCCTGAAGCACAAAGAACTCAGGAAAAAAGTTAACTGAGCAATTTAGCTGCCTTGTTAACTTAGACACTGAAAGCAAATTATGCTTAAAGGCTGGCATCACCAACACATTATCTAATGTACTTCCACCAACAATGCTACAACTACTAGTATGTGAAGCCTGTGCAATCTCACCATCGGGCAGATGTACTATATTCCTTACACAACTAGATGCATGACTGAGTTTATTTAATGTGCAAGTCATATGGCATGTAGCTCCTGAATCAACTATCCATTCTTTGTTTCCTTTCTCAACCTGTGTGTTATCACTATTTATGGATATAGCTGTATCAAAATATACATATCTGCCATGTTGACCACATTGTCTGCTTCTTTGTTTGAAATAAAATTTGCTTCTTCCCTTTCTAACATATGCAGAATCTTATTGTACTGTTGTGGAGTAAATGTAGGCTGTGTGGACAGAAACTGACCAGACTCAAGACCTTTCCCTTTCATCACAGTGTTAGCAGGGGCAAAGTCATCTCTCAACTCCTCATCAATCTTTACGAGAGCTGCTACATTGCTCACTGTTTCTCGACGCCTGTTATTATGCATTACTTCACCTGACTTCTTTTGAGTTTCCAATCAGAAAGGTATCCGTTCAGTTTATAACATTCCTCTCTGATATGACCTTGAATTTTGCAGTAATCACAGATTTGATCCCAGGTCTTTCTTCTTGTCTGAAATCTCTTAGGGATATTCCCTTTCCCTGCATACAATGCAATTTGTTTCGACATAATGTTCCCTGAATGAGAGCTAGCAGTTGATCTTTGGCTCTCATCTGCCACAATCATTGCATAAGCTTTCCCAACACTGGGTAGAGGGCTCATCATCAAAATTTGACTCCTTGCATGGGCATACACTTCGTTCAATCCCATCAAAAAAGCAAACAGCCTCAAACATGCTAAATCAACATAAGTTCTGGATCTATCACATCCACATGAAGGTGGAGGAACAAGTGCATCAAACTCATCCCAAAGCAATCTCAGTTTCGAAAAATAGGCCGAAACTAACATATTACCTTGGCTAATTGTGCAAATCTCCCTATGCAGTTGATATCCTCTAGATCCATCGACTTTGTCAAAACGCTCCTTCAGATCAGCCTATACCGTCGCTACATCTGTTGCATAGACGATACTACTGAGGAGCTCTTTGGACAGGTGTTCATGATCTATGCAAGGACAAAGGCGTTACACTTTTCCCACTGTTCTTCCATTTCTCCTCTATAATCGCTCCTTCTGCAAGTTCCAAGCACAAACCCTAACTTGTTCTTGGCTCGGAGATGGATGAGCATAGATCTACTCCATATCGAGTAGTTTTTCATCCGTACAAGCTGAACAGTAGTGAGAATACATCCTGGAGTGTCGGAACTATAAAGATAGAGAGGATGATTTTGCTTCCTCTCAATTTGGTGAAGAGTCTCGACCGCCGAATTGACGTTGCTAGTTTCGTTGGTTGTGGAATCAGCCATCGAAAATGACCATCAATTTCTGAATCGAATCTCGATTTACAGCTCTGATACCAAGAAAAGTAACAGAGAGCACGAAGGAGAAGCAGAGAATTGGGAAAGTGAAATTATTATTTTTGTATCTATTTTTTGTACAGTGTAATGAAGAGGTATTTATACCTCATCAATGAATCCCTATATTCCCTATTATGTACCTTCATACATGAGATCATTATCAACACTAATTACAACTAACTGATTAATAATATATAACAGATATAACAAACTAACTGTCCATTCTTATCCAATTAATCTAACCAACTTCAATACTTGGATAATGTGAATTTGAAAATTTTATATTTTTTTGTGTAATTTATATGATGCATTTTTTTTACTAGGAATTGAGTTTAAAAAAGATGTAGACTTCCACAATTTGTGATCTATCATTGAAAAAATATTTTCACTCAAGTACGTCTATATTACCTATTTTTTTGGCACGCTTCTTAAAAAATATAAATTTAAAGAGTAATTCGACTTGCTATTTAATTGTCACATCTCCTGGTAAGTGGGACATCGAGGATCCAGACGAGCATCTGCTAAAGATATATTGAATTCACGCTAAAGTTATAAACTGATAGGAATATATCAAAATCTTTATACCTATAGTGAAAGTAGAGATGTCGAACGAGCGAGTTGGGTTGAAATTGAGAATGTTAAAATGGGTTGAAATTGAGATTGGATTTGGTTATGATCCACCCAAATTTGTTTTAGGCTCAAATGGGTTAAAATTTGGGTTGGATCATGACCCACCCAATTTGACTCATTCAATCTCAATAATTTTAACATATTATTATTTATTTTTTATAACCGCAATTTAAGTTTCAATTCAAGAAAATAAAAATAAAAAGTTGCAAATAGATAAATCATAGAAAACATATATTATATCAATGCAAGTAAAGAGTGGGTTGAAATTGAAGATTAAATTGGGTTGAAATTGAAGATTCTTTCAAAATAGGTTAAAACTTGAACAGGTTGAGATTGAACCCAATTAAAATTATTTTGAGCCCAACCCATAAAATTTTGGACGAGTTACTTATATTTGGGCTCATTTTGACACCCTTAAATGAAACACAATTAATCAAAAGCAAATCCACTAACTTATAGATTAAAATATGTATTAGTATATACACTATACCAAATAAGTAGTAATGTATGCTCAAATGAATTAGATATCAAAAGTGAGAAAGTCAGAGCATATACATACTTGAAACAATAGTTAAAAATGAAACTACGATACCTCAGATTTTTTCCTTTGTTTTTATAGTACTACTATAGACGACTAGTAACACATGTATTGAATTCACAACCAACTAATATAATTTTGTGGGGAATCTTATAGTATATATAACACCACCTGTCTATAAAATAAGACTTTTGGGCTCTCATAAGTTCTGCCTGCAATCTTATATTAGTTAGGAGAATTCATAAAGGAAAGCAATTTTGTATCCGCAATAGCTTGCACATGGTGATCCTATAAACATCGATTCCACACTGCAAAGTTGTAACGCTTTGGAAATTTCTAAGATAAGATCTGAGTTTCCCTCTTATGCATATGGGATCATACCAAGTGATTTTGATTTTGAAAATAGGTATTATAAATGATAGACTTGAGATGAACAAGGGTCACAAAAATACTTTAACACAAAGTTGAGATAAAGCCTTCCTTACCGATTGAGTTTCGATATGAAAATTTATGCCCATTGGGTGATTCAATAACTTCAAAGTGACGAATATATGTTAAGGTCCTTTTCTAAGTATTTGAAGTGCGTCGGATGTGGTTTGAGGTCATAAGGATACCCAAGACCAAGACAAGTTCAAAATATTTCAATCGGCTAAGTTTCGGTGTGAGTTTATAGAAGAGTTAACTTCAAATAGTCATATCTCTCAGCAATAATGAGTTACAACTTGTTTGAATGGTGGTTTTTGATGGTATGGTATAGTACAGTTAGTAAGAGAGTTGTTATAATTGTTTCATTAATTATATGATATGGTATAGTTTGGTTTCATGGTTCTGCAACCATGAAAACCCATATTTTTTGAAACCACTAATTTGGTGGTATCTGATGGTTTCCTTATTTTTTCTCTAATTATAACCTTACTTAAATTCAAATAATTCTAATTTATCGTTTATTCTTTATTAAACTTTACTCTAATATATCTACTGTTTTTGTATTACTTATTTCTCGTCACATCAACTTTTGAAGTTTTCTTCCGCCTTCTATCTTTACTTTCAAGTTCTAGTCTATTTTTTGAGGTTTATTTTTTGAAAAAGTTATTACATTTTTATTTTCTTGTGTTGTTTGTATAAATTGGAGATAAATTAGCTCGCATATTTCCCTATTTGATTGTATGTATTTATTTAAAAAAATTATTTAAAAAATATTGATAAATTTAATATTTATAATAAATAAGGATATATTTGTAAATTTATAAGTTATGATACAGTACCAGACAGTCAAATCAAACAACAAATTATCATTAAACAGTGACAACTCATACCGTCTACCCAAATATTGTACAGTACTGTACTGTATAATACCATATCATACCATACATCACCATACGTTATAAAATCATGGCAAACCACCATCCAAACAGAGGGTTATGTGACCCATATATATCAAATTGTAGATGATTGAATTAGCTTTCCAACACATCAGATTCTCCTTAATTGGAGTTCAGAGTAAAAAGTTATGACTGTTTTACTGAAGCCTACCTGTAACACTCCACATTTTATATATAATTATATGTGAATAAATCATGATATGGATTGGTCAAAGTAGCGTCAATTCTTGAAAAAGCTTGATTCTCGTGTTAATGGGTGATATGGGCGTCTAACGCTTAAGAGGGTCTTGTGTGTATATGTTATGTGTTAAATTGAGGATATCATAACCCTAAAGAAAGTGAGAGGATTGAGGTGATTGTATGAATTAATAATCTAGTAGGTGATTCATCTACTTGCTTACCTTGAATTTGCTAGCTAAACGGAGACGAGGTTCAACGTCAAATTTGTTCAAGTATGAGTACGAATAAAATCAGTTTTAAGGGTGTAATTTATACCATATTTTAGCATCATAAGTGGACCTTATTCTCAGTCTAAGAAGAGTGTGATAAAGGCCCAAGTGTAACACAAATCATTGGACTATTTGGGCCAAAAACGAATTAAAGAGGAATGCTGAAAATTGGCAGCCAAGTCTATTGGAAATGGATGCCTATTTGGCCCAAATTTTTGGGGAACCAGCTGCTGATTGTTGGGTCTTATTATAAGATGTATTATTTGGTCAAAATGACCAAATAATTTCGTCCAAAGCAACCCTTTAAAAAGGGGTATAAGCAGCAAAAACTTCACTCTCTACACTTAGTGAAAAAATTTAGCTTTCCCAAACTCTCTCTCTCCAAGTTTCTCTCAACGTTTTTTGACCCTAAGCAGCAACCAAACAACTCTTTTAGGGTTCTTAAGGAGGATCTAAATCTTGAAGACAAAGGTAAGTTATTATAGTTGTGTTTTTAGTAAGGTTTCTCCATAAAAATCAAGAGGTATATGTTGATATGCTTGCTGAAAAATTCTGGATAGTTTGTGTCCAGAAAATTGCTGCACTGATTCCTTTTGTTTTAGTGATTTCTAAATGGTTTGTGGGATGTATTATGAAGAGAATTTGATGTTCTTAACATTGTTTGAGTTATATATATATATATATCTAAGGTTGCTACCCAGATTTTGACTTCAATGAACAAAAGAGTTTTCGTGTGCTATGTTAAGTATGATGTTGGTTGGAAGTTGTGGGCTGTTGGATTTAAAGCTATTGGTTCATGTCCTTAATGACTTATTGGATGATTTTATAAGATTGTATTATCACTGTTGGTATGTGTATATGTTGTTGGAATAGTTTGGTTAGAGTTGAAAAAAGTTTGGAATTGTCGTCGTCGAAATGTAGCGAAGGTGGGAGTAATATTATGTTGTCCATTTGTAAGTTGAGTGGAATTGTAGTATGTTATTCCACGACTTACCCCTGATTTGGGACTATTTTTGGACTATATTAAGATAGGTTTTATGTGGTAAAATCATTGGAAATAATTTTGGTAAAGTTAAAACAATCTCGAGATTGTTGACGGCGAAGAGTGGTGAAAGGATATATCGTTGTGCCGCTTGTTTGTATGTTGTGAAGAATTATTTTGTTTTCGATTTTGTGGGCTGTTGTGGGACTGCTAATAGACTAAAATAAGATGTACATGGCAAGTACATAAGAATAGTTGTTAGAAAATATATCTGTAAGCGAAAAGGTTGAAGAAATGTCTGTGCGTCGCTAATTGAAAGCTTGCTGTCCGGGTGATCGTTTTTATGATATTGAACTGCCTAGAAGTGTTTTATTGCTGCTAATACTAGTTTTATTGCCTAATATGGTGTAGATAAATATTTGGGAGAAAG
>JAPFFP010046253.1:0-11103 GCA_026153255.1 Solanum medicagineum
ATAAATAGGGTTTTTAGTTATTTTTCTTAGAGAGTTCAAACAGTTAGCAGAAAAATAGTAAGATAGAGTAGAGAGAACATTAGAGAGTTTTGAGAAACACTTGTACACTTTGATTTGATCTTCTAATTACGAATCTTGTGATTCTCATTGAAGCATGGATTTACTTGTGGTTAATTCAATTGTGTAAGTGCTCTATTATGTTATTCAAATTCATAAGTTTTGCATCTACACAAATCATGAGTAGGTAAATCCACAACTAGGGTTGTGGGAACCATGAAGAACTAACAAGGTAAAATCGGATAAGTCATAATTATTGGAAAGTGTGCATGCATGTGTTAATTAACTCTCTTTGTTTTGCATATTTACTAGTGGTGCAACACTAGAACCTACCTAGTGTTACTGACTGGACCAAGGTAGTAATAAATAGGAAAAGATATCAATTAATAGGATTCAATTGATGTGTTCTCGTCTAATCAACCGAATTGGGCCAAGGGGAGGTTGTAATGGGACAATAGGTAAGGGTTAGTAATGTTACACTGTGAAGATGGACCAAGTCACGTAGTGAAGTCTCTCGCCTGGGCCAAAGGATTTAGTGAACTTAAACTACCGTCCTGCATGCTACACACGAGAAAAGAATTAGTTTATCCGGTGATACAAAGTTAGGGAGTCATTTCTCTCCATATTGGTTAAAGTTGTGCGTTAGTTAGGATTACTTTCTACTTGTTATTACAAAACCCCCTCTTTGGAGAGATAAGCAGGTTAATCACTCAAATTGCATCAATTGAATAATACTCACTCAAATTGCATCAATTAAATTCTTCTTAATCTACAGTATTCCCTTGGGTTCGACCCTTATCTTGGTTAGGTTCTATTTCTTGATAATGACCACTTTATCCTAAAAAAGGAGGTATAACTTGCGCGACATAACAGATACTTTATCAGGTTAGATAATGAAAACTGTAATAGATAATCAACATACTATTACAATTATTCTCAACAACCATTAGGTATTCAAAAGAACAACAGATACTCGATATACTAATCACAGGGTAGACTCTTCCATGTGCACACAAGTATATACCTATATTCCCGGTCGCAACCCTTAGCATGTATCATCACTCAGTCACAAGAGAAATACCATGAGCAAGGAAGGTAACACAGTACCAATCCAATACCCAACAACCCCAAAATTATATAACCAAAACTACAGGAAAATAATGATATACAGCTCATAACCAGTCTCAACAAGTTAAACCTGACAAATACAACCTTAATAGGCCAAAATTAAGCAATTATAACATCTAACAGGTCAACCATAATAATATAGTGCTTGATAGATCAATTCTATTAATTATGGCCCTTGACAGATCAACCATAATAAATACGACCTCTAAGCATAATTACAATAGATAATGAATACAATAGTCATAAGTTTGTCCAACATGTCACAATAGTTCTGTCAATCCTAGATAATTAGAAGTACAACAACCAATCAGTATACAACAAAAAATTAGTATATCAGTCTTAAAGGAGATCCTCAGCAGATCAAATGAAAAGTTTTGATGTGCTACCAAAATATGATACTTTGAATGCTTTAAACTTAGAATTTTGTGTATTCTCTAAGTGATGTCAGTAGATTTGATATATTTTATATTGGTTTTACAGGATTCGGGAGGCTTTTGTGAAGATTACATATTTCAATAACGTTTTGGTGATAACTAGACCACGCACTTATGGGCGGTGGTTTGATCCACAAGCCGTAGGTGGAGGTTCGTGATCTTAATCTAGTGTTGGATAGATTTTCTGAAGTGAGAATGGTGATAAATTGGATAGGTCGTGGTTCATTCCATGACCCATAGACTTGTCCGTGGAAAGAAGTCCAGAGTTTCTGAAAGTTCACAGAACGGAGAGGTGTATGCCTCGTAGTCCATATGAGTCATAGAAAGAGTCTCATACATAGGAGACAGTTTTTGAAGGAGCAGTCTATGAAACCCTATCCACGAGCTATCGATTGAGTTACGGGACATACATTGGCTCATAGATGGTCCCAAATTCAATTTTTCTAATCAATTTAGGATTTGGTTTTCTCTACTTATAAATAGGATTTTTAGTTATTTTTGGACGTGTAGACTATAAGAGAACATATTGTCACTTTATTTTGAGTTGTTCTTGGAGACTTTGAGTTTTTTTTTGTGCTTATGTTCGGATTTTGATATTGCAATTTACGGGAGATTTTGGATTTTACATTCTTCAATTTGTCTCTAAGTGTTTTGGACGTGTAGACTATCAGAGAACATATTATAACTTTCTTTTGAGTTGTTCTTGGAGACTTTGAGTTTTTTTTTTTTTTGTGCTTATGTTCGGATCTTGATATTGAAATTTACATGGAGATTTTGGATTTTGCATTCTTCAATTTATCGTTAAGTGCTTAATTGTGCAAACATCTATCATGATTTCTTCATCTACAATTAACATCGGTAGCTAAATATATAGCTATGGTTGTGGGAACTATGAAGAACTAACAAATTAAAAACCAATATAACTTGTAATCTTTGGAAAGTGTACGTGCATGTATTATTTATCTCTTTGTTTTGATTTCTTTTTAGCAGTTGCAAATGTTAAAACTTCTCTTATTCTTATTTGCCAGCCCAAGGGGATAATGAATGGGATAAGAGATAAATAACAGGATTCGATGTAAGTACTCTCGTCTATTTAACATGAACGAACCAAGGTAAGGGCTAGTAATGTGACACCCATAGACGACCCAAGTTGCGTAGTGAAATTTGCCTAGTTTCCAATCTAAGGAATTAGGTAAATATAACTTACCAGCTTTGCATGCCACACACTAAAAAGATTATAATATTAGGTTATACTATGTTAGGATTTCATAGGAACATAATACCCTAGTTACTTCTTTCATTGAATCAGTAATACTTGCTTTGAATATTATTTTTAGTTTAGGGTTGAATAATTGATGTTTTACACCAAAACCCTTTTCTTGGAAGTAAGTTGATTAATTCATCGAAGTTACTTTAAATACTCCAAGTCTAGATGATATTCCTCTTCGGATCAACCCTAACCATTGTTTGGTTCTAATTTGAAACAACAATGCTTATACCTTAATGAGGAGGTGTAATTTGAGCGTGATCAAATTTTGGCACCGTTGCCGAGGAATACAGCTTTTTAGATTGGTATAATTTGGGTGATTAGAGAGTTAATCCTTATTTCCATATTTTATGTATTTTTGTTGTTTATTTAGCATCCATGTGTAATGTATGACCAATACATGTAGTTGAGACAATCCCTTCTCCATTTGATCTAGAGATACAGAGAACCCTGAGAAGAATGGCTCAAGATAATAATGGTAAAGTTTCTAATGAGGCACTCAACTCGAATAATCAAAACCCACCATTACCACCACATGTGGCGAATAATCAACCACCACAAGGCCAATTAGTAGGAGAAAATGGCTGCAACAAATACAGACTTGATCTAACAACGATGGATGTCACAAGAGCAATCGTGCTACTTCTACTGCTGCTTGATACTAAGTTTGTTATTTGCAGTGGGTTACTATAGATGTTGTAGTATAAAGGGTTGTTCTCGGGCCTACCATCAGTCGATCCGCATAACCATCTACACAGTGTTGTTTTAATCTGTAAGAGTATTATGGGGCATCAAAACTTGTCCTTGGATGCCATTGGGCTCTGTGTTTTCCTATTATCTCTTACTGGTAAAGCGACAATATGGTTATCTGAGCTCCCTCCCAGCTCTATATCTATATAGGCAGAGATGTAGAAAGTCTTTTTGGAGAGGTATTCTCCCAAATCAAAAAAGTTGAAGCTCAAGTATCATATCAACAACTTCGAGCAAATACCTGGTGATTCGATAAGTATGACATGGGAGTAGTTTATTAAAAACTTGCAGAGTGTCCCAGACCATAAGATTACTGATGACTCTCTAGTTGAGATCGATCAGGTCTTAGATGACAATTGCAAAGCGGTCATCGACACCATTACTAGAGATCATTCTTGGACTGCACTTTTGCTGTAGTAGCTCAATGATTGGAAAGCGTAGCGAAGACTAATCATGCATAAGGCACAAGGGAATCAGCGACAACAAAAAACTCTTTCTCAATTACCACAAATCCATAGTAGGCTAAAATCAATAAGGAAGTGCTACAAAAGTTGGCCTAGATTAGCACGAATGCTGGACTACTAATGAAGCAAAACCAAGAATGGGTGATTGCAGTCAGTCACCAACCACCTAGAACACCCGTGTATGATGACCCAAGTTATGAGGAGGACACTTTCTTTGTTACTGATCAGATGAGGGGCTTATGAGCCAAAGCCCCAATTAGGACAATTGGAGCCAAAGTCAAGGGAACTACCGTCGAAACTATAACAGGAAAAACAACCGAGGAGGATACTATTATAGAAATAGGGATCGAGATGGTGATTGAGCATGCATAGATGGATATTGAAATGGACCATATATACCACCACAAAATCTTAATTCTGAAGCAGGTAATTTGAGGATTGAGGAGATGTTTGACAGGTTGCTGAAGAAAGTAGATACATAAGATTAGACCTTGAAGGGGATGAAAGTTGACATATCGGGAATTAATTAGAAGATAGTGTCTCACTTGGGAGACATTAAGCAGTTGGAGCAGCAACTAAGTCATATGTCAACTCAGTTGAACCAATGCCTGAAAGGTACACTGCCAAGCAACATAGTGTAAATCCAAAGAATGAAAAGCATTGTATGGAGGTTACTAGACGTGGTGGCAAGCAAATGATCAACCAACCAATGTCGATAGTTGATGATGTGGTTCATGAGGAGATGGTCGACAACAAAGAGGTGAATACTAGAGACGAACTGACCAAAGAAATTGTAGGTAAAAATATTGATACACCGAAAAAGTTGAAACCTATTCTAAGGCCTCCACCATATTTTCCTCAGAGGCTAAATAAGAAGAATGAGGAGAAGAAGTTCAAGAACTTCATCTCAATGTTGAAGAAGTTGTCGATCAATCTCCCTCTTATTGATGGATGGGAGAAAATGCTCGGGTATGTAAAGTTCATAAAGGATCTAGTTACTAAAAAGAGAACTGTGAGTCAAGAGCTTGCTCAAGACCTTCACTATTGCAAATTTATCACAACCAGGTCCATAGTACAAAAGAAGGAGCACCCAAAGCATTCATCATACCTTACACTATCGGATTCTTAAATTTTGCAAAGGCGTTGTACGATCTAGGAGCTATTATTAATCTCATGCCTCTTTCGATGTTCAAGCAGTTGGACTTCGGAGCCCCCACGTCGACTACAATGCAGTTGTTGATGGTGGACAGGACTGTGAAGAAGCCTATATGAATATTATATGATGTTCTTATTTGAGTGAAAATTTTCATATTCCTCACAGATTTCGTGATAGTTGATTTTGAAGTAGACTTCGACATCCCAATCATCTTGGGAAGGCCTTTACTAACCACTGGGTTAGCACTAGTGGATATGGATTTGGGCCAACTCAAGTTTAGATTAAATGAAGAAGTTATCTTCAATATGTGCCAGTCCATGAAGAGACATTACAATTTGAAAGTTGTCTCTGTCATTGGTGCCAATTGAGCAAAGACTGGATGTTAAAACTCTTGAGGTTATATTCATGCATTTCGAGAGTGAAAATATACCAGACTATGATGAGATGATAAATACACTTGGATCATGTAGTTATCCTAGACACCAACTCAAACTTGAGTAGGAATTGAAAAATCATGAGACTTGACCTACTAGACCATCCATTGAGGAGCCACCGGTGCTAGAATTGAAGGCTTTTCTAGCCCAATTGAGGTATATGTTTCTACGACCTAACAATACTTTACCTATAATTATTGCTGCAGATCTTGACGATGAATAAGTGAAGGCTGTAACGATCTAAGCCCAGGGCCTAGACATGACACGGCAAATAGGAACTCGAAGGGAGTTCCCAAACAAGCCTCTTAAGCATACATGGCACATCCTTGGTTTAGCGGAAAAATGAAAGAGAAAGAAGCACATATCACATAGTATCTAAGGGAAATGGGACTAAGGGAAGTTCTCACCATACATAAAGATAATAAGAGTCAAGCTCAATACATAATATCTATATTCAACAATAGCTCTAGTATGAGTGCAATGGGGGCCAAGACATCTCCCAGGCTCACCTTCAAAGATAAAAGAGAGTCTAAATAGATAAGATTTAACAAAAGCAAGAAAATAAAGTGGATGTTGTTCACGAAGTGGAAGACTCATCAATAGAAATCTTCAACGATTGGACTAATCACGTAGAGGAGGAGGATGAATAGGAGTTGTGGTTCCTACATGGTGAGATCATGTAGGCAAAAGTATGCGTTAGTACATGGAATGTACTAAGTATGTAGGGTGCAATACAACAAGAAACATAAGCCATAATGATCAAAATGCATAACCCTAATGAATAGACATAAGCTCAATATTACATGTATAATCAATGCTTGAATTAAAACATGCATGAAGATAATCAAACTTGAATAATGTATCTTACTTATGTGGAAGGAGACTCTAACCAACATATAGGACCAAGAGCGCTACTACTTGGAATCCCGATGTTTGCTCCATACTGAAAAAAAGAGTGGTCTACTTGCCAAGGTAGACCAAGCTTGACCTCACATAGTGGGTAAGTTGACCTAGTTGGATCCACTAGTAAAAGCCCATTTAGAGAAAATAATATAAACCTATGATGGCACATAGTTAAGAGACCAAGACTTTATATAGGACCCTTGGATCGAGCCCCCACCTTAAGCCTCATTCGGTGCTAAGTCTAGTCCCACGAAATGCTTGAAGAATTCATAAATTTAATCACAACAGGGATGAATTGTAAAAACATTATAATATGGCATGAGCAGCTCATTCAAATACTTAACCCTTACACATGGTGTATACCTGGTAGTGGAGTGCATAGACTTAACCCTTTGTAGAAGGTATCGCATTACACATGAGGGTGGAGATTATAATTTACTTGACCCCTTCTAGTGAGAGTTGGTACATGAGGCTAAAATAGTATCATGATTAACCCCTGCATGTAGATACTATTTACTCACAAGATGGTAGTAATATAGGATAAGGGCTCAATAATTTACATGCAAATCATAGAAACTTTTCCTGAGTTTAATACATGCTTAGGAGCCCATAATTTATCATAACATGCTTTTCTTGAAATTCATGCAATAATCATTCATTTCACATAGGATTCTCATCATGTAATCTTAGTCAAATGTGGTGGGTACATGCACATGCACTTAAAACCATGCAATCCAAGAGTATGAGACAAGATAGGAGTAAAATCAACTCATTTAAGGTTTTCCAAACTAACCCACCATTGTAATAGTAAAACCCTTGTTTGAATATCATGAAAACCCAACAATATTTTAGCATAAATCATCATTTCTAGAAGAACCCATATAGAAGACATGCGTACAATGCACAATAATATTATCATAAGCAATAGTCATGAATACCCATAAAATAATTCATAAAATTCATGTAGTTTGAGAAGAAGATTGGTTGGTCTTGTGGGAAGGAAGGTTCCCACAGTCAAACTCACATACCTTGATGATAGGAGATAGAAAAATCTTAGGAGATGATGAGGAATTCAGAACCCTAGCTTGCACCTTATTGCTTGAAGCATTGTAGGAACTTGAGAGTGTTTGAGAGGGTTTAGAGACTTAGGTTTTTGGGAATGAGGAAGAATGAGATGTATTAGGGTTATGTAAAATGATAAGGGACATAGATGGGGTCAAAATGACATAATTTGGACTTAGAAGAAAGAGGAAAGTTCAAATATACCCTCATATATATATATATATATATATATATATATATATTCCTTAGAGCTTGTCTTAACACATTCAGGGACGAATGTTCTCAAGAGGGAGATTATGTAAGACCTCGCTTATGGGGGTAGGAGAGATACAAGAGATAAGCTTGAGAAAAAATTTGACTGTTGATACTTATAAAGGGGTTCACGACTCATAAGTCGGAGTACAGCCAGTAAAGTAGGTCTCGTAGAATTTGGCAAACTTGGTGAAATTTGGATCTTTTTGAAGTTTGAATTACAACTCATAATATGACTCGTAAATCACTCTGCGAGTCGTGGATCCTGCAATAGGAGTTTCGTGACAAATTCCAGTAACTCAAATTTCATATATACATATATATATATATATATATATATATATATATATATATATATATATATATATAATGCAGCACATGCACAATTTAAAATTTTAAAACCATGTTTCAAATAGCACTTATAATGCAATCTTAAATTCACATAAAACATGCATGAGTGTCATTAAAATGGCATTCAAGGAGAGGGGATTCTAAGATAGGAAATTCTTATCACCTCAAGCTTGATTGGAATGGAAAAGATGGGGATATCGCTTCTTAATATCGGTTTTGGATTCCCATGTGGCACCTTCAACTTGTTGGTTCCTCTAAAGGACTTTGACAGACATCACATCTTTATTCCTCAACCTCTTCAGTGGTCTATCACGTATTTCCACTGTAACTTCCTCATAAGTCAAGTTATCTTGTACAACACCCACAACATCTAAGGGTACTATAGAACTTGGGTCACCTACACACTTCCTCATCATAAACACATGGAAGACCAGATGAACCATGCTCATTTCCGAGGCAACTCTAATTCATAGGCAACCTTACCTATTCTCTTCATAATTCTATAAGGCCCCACAAATCTTGGGCTCAACTTCCCCTCTTGCCAAACCGGACCACACCCTTCATGGGTGAGACCTTCAAATACACCTAATCGCCAACACCAAACTCAAGATCCTTACGTCAGAGTAGGACTTGTGCCTACTTTGAGCCATCTTTAATCTCTCCCTTATCAATCTCACTTTTTCCAAGGAATCCATGTCCAAATCCGGTCCAAATAAATCATTTTCCCCACATCAAACCATCCAATCGGGGATTTATATCGCCTACCATATAGGACTTCAAAGGGAGTCATTCCAATGCTAGAGTGATAGCTATTATTGTAAGCAAACTCAATGAGTGGAAGATATTCATCCCAACCACCTTTGAACTCCAAAACACAAGCCCTAAGCATATCCTCAAGAGTTTGAGTTATCTTCTTGGCTTAGTCGTTCGTTTGAGGATGAAAGGCCGTACTAAGCTCGACTTTGGTACTGAGACCCTTTAGGAAGGACCTTCAAAAGTGTGAAGTAAATTGAGCACCACGATCCGAGATAATAGACAATGGTACACCATGTAACTTGACCAACTCATGAATATATATCTTGTCATAATCTTCGGCACTATAATGGTCTTACCCTGCAGAAAATGAGCTAATTTTGTCAATCCATCATCAACAAGCCAAATAGAATCAAAATGCTTCCTAGTCTTTGGTAATCCAATCACAAAATCCATATTGATCTCTTCCCACTTCCAAGTAGAAATTTCTATGTCTCGAGCTAGACCACCCGGCCTTTGATGTTCGACCTTGACTTGTTTGCAATTGTGGCAACTGACTATGAACTTAGCAATATCTCTTTTCATACCACCCCACCAATAAACCTCCCTTAAGTCTCTATACATTTTTGTAGAACCGGGATGAATAGAGTAGGACGAATTATGGGCCTCTTGCAAGATCAAGTCTCTTATCCCCTAAACATTAGGCACACACAACCTACCCTGGTATCTAAGAACACCATCTCCCCCATGGGAGAAAACCTCCACTTTACATCCTTCAATAAGGCTTTCAATTCTAGTAAGGTAGGGTCAAGGTCTTATTAGGACTTGACCTTTTCAACAAAAGAAGATTTAGAACCACACCATACCTCCATTTTCAATTTCATTCAACCTAACTCCCAACCTAGCTAACCGGCGAACTTCTCTCACCACTTCCCTATTTCTATCACCAATATGAGCTACACTTCCCATGGACACTCTACATAGAGCGTCGGCCACAATATTAGCTTTGTCGAGATGGTAGTGGACATTCATGTCATAATCCTTGAGGAGTTCCAAACACTTTCTTTGCCTCAAATTGAGATCCCTTTGTGTGAACACCTATTGAAGACTTTTCTGGTCGGTGAACACATTTACTTGAACCCCATACAAATAGTGATGCCATATTTTTAAAGCAAATACCACGACTACTAACTCAGGATCATGGGTGGGATAATTACTCTCATGCACCTTTAATTGCGAAGATGCATATGTTATGACCTTACCACTTTTCATCAATACACACCCCAAACCAACCCTTGAAGCATCACAATAGACCACAAACCCTTCCAACCCTTCTGGTAGAGCCAAAATAGGGGCAAATGTAAGCTTGTCCTTCAAAGTTCGAGAACTTCTTTCACTTTCATCAATCCACATGAATTTTGCCTTCTTTTGAGTCAATTTCGTCAAAGCGGAAGCAATTGAGGAAAAACCATCCGCGAACCTCCGGTAATACCCCATTAAGCCCAAAAAATTCCTAATATCCGTGGGAGTCAAGGGCCTAGGCCAATTCGTTATCATTTTCATTTTCTTAAGGTCCACTTTGATCCCATCACCCAACACTACATGCCGTAGGAATGCGACTTCCTTTAACCAAAATTCACTCTTATCAAATTTATTAGCATACAACTTTTCATCCTTCAAAGTTTGCAATACTACCCTCAAATGTTCCACATTCTCTTCTTCACTCCGAGAGTAAATCAATATATCATCTATAAGGACCATTACAAACATATCAAGGTAGGGTTTAAAGATCCTACTCATGAGGTCCATAAATATTGCTGGTGCATTTTTCAGGCCAAATGACATTACCACAAATTCAAAATGCCTATATCTAGTCCGAAAAATCGTCTTAGGAATGTCATACTTTCTTACCATTATTTGGTGGTACCCGGACTGAAGGTCAATCTTAGAAAAATGACTAGTTCCTTGTAATTGACCAAATAGGTCGTCTATCCTCGGTAAAGGATACTTGTTCAGTAACCTTATTGAGTTTTCGGTAGTCAATGCACATGCTAAGTGAGCCATTGTTCTTCTTTACAAACAACATCAGTGC
>JAPFFP010046254.1:0-11102 GCA_026153255.1 Solanum medicagineum
GGAAAAGATTGCCAAGTGCCCTAATATGACTAGCAAAGCTCAAAGAGGGCATCAACAAGGACAAATGATTCAAAGAGGGAAAGTGTAACAAGTGGCCCAAGCTTAAGGAGCTGGTCCACGTGGCAACCGATTCTATGTTCTACATGATAGGCAAGAGGTTGAGGAGTTTCCTGATGTGGTTGCTAGTGTGTTAAGAGTCTTTAATCTTTATGTTTATTCTTTGCTTGACACAGGTGAAAATATGATTGTAGTCACTCCATATCTTGCCATAAAGTTTGATGTGTCTCCTCAAGTCTTATTAGAAACTTATTTGGTCTCTTCTCCTATTGGTAAGTTGGTCCTAGCCAAGAATGTTTAATGAAATTGTCCTATGTCGGTCTTGCAAAGAGTTAACCATATGATCTTTTTGAACTTGACATGACCGATTTTGAGGTTATACTTGGCATGGATTGGTTGTATGCATCTTATGCTTCTATTAGTTATAGGACCCATAGGGTCAAATTTTGCGTCCCTACTGAGTCCATTTTGGAGTGGAAGTGAACTAATCAGCATTCAAGGGTAAGTTTTTCTCTTGTGAAAAGGCTATGAAAATGATTTCTACTAGATGCATATATCATGTTATCTGGGCTAGTGGTGTTTTTCCCATTGTTTCTACTCTTTTCAGTTCCCATAATCAATGAATTTTCTAATTTCCTTCATGATGACTTGCTAGGTATTCCTCCCAAAAGGAAAATTAACTTTGGCATTGATCTTTTACCCGATACTCAACCTATATCTATACATCCATTTCAAGTAGTCCTAGTAGAATTAAAAGAATTGAAGGGACAACTAAGGGACTTCCTTGAGAAAGGGTTCATAAGGCCTAGTGTGTCTCTACCGGGTACTCTCATATTGTTTGAAAGGAAGAAGGATGGTTCACTTTGGATGTGTGTGGATTATCAACAATTGAAAAAAATTAGCTATGAAAACAAGTATCCACTTTCTAGGATTTATGACTTATTTGATCAACTACAAGGTGAAAGTTACTTTTCCAAGAATTATCTTTGGTTTGGATATCACCGATTAAAGGTAAAGGAGGATGATATTCCGAAGATGGCATTTAGAACTCCGTATGCACATTTTGATTTCTTGGTTATGTCATTTGGAATAACAAATTCTCTTGCACTTTTTATAGACTTGATGAATAGAATCTTCAAACAATATTTGGACATGTTATTTGTGGTTGTGTTCATAGGTGATATATTGGCCTATTCACGGGGTGCAAAGGAGCATGAGGATCTCTTGCAGATTGTGTTACAAACATTGAGATATAGGAAACTTTTTGCATATCTTAGCAAATGTGAGTTTTTAATGAGCGAGGTGATTGGCCACATTGTTTCAAGTGATGATATTAGAGTTGATTCAAAGAAGACAGAGGTGGTGAAGAATTGACCTAGACCATAGCTCCTTCAGACATTTAAAGCTTTTGGGGTTTGCCAGATACTATAGAAAATTCATTGAGGGGTTTTCTTCTATTGCCTCTCCTTTAATAAGCTTGACCAAAAAAGAAGGTGAAATTTTAATGGTTGATAAATGTGAGAAAAGTTTTAAGTTTTTGAAGGATCGTCTTTCTTCAGCCCCTATTTTGATATTTATCTGATGGTTCTTATGGTTTTATTGTTTATTATCATGTCATATGTATAGGGTTGGGTGGTGTGTTGATATAATATAGAAATGTCATTGTCTATGCCTCAAGAAAATAGAAGGTACATGAAAGGAATTATCCGACTACTAATCTTGAGTTGTTGACCGTTGTATTTGCATTGAACATTTTTGTGTCTTCCAGCTACTTTATCTCCTACTTTGATTTCACGTTTCTATAAAATATATACACGAATCATTTTGGGATTATAACTAGAACCAAGATTTGGTGACATTATCTCTATAGGGTACATGTTGGCATATTCACTGACTATAATAGTTGGAAATATGTATTTAGCCAAACGGATTTTAACCTAAGGCAAAATAGGTGGTTGGAAATTCTAAAGGACTATGATATGAGTGTGATGTATCAACCCAACAAGGCAAATGTTGTGGATGATGCACTTAGTAGATTGTAAATGGGCAGCATAGCACATGTTGAGGATGGAAAGAAATATCTAGTCAAATAGGTTCACCATTTGGCTCATTTGGGTGTGAGGTGTAATGGTTCAAGTAATGATGGTTTACTTGTACAAAATGGAGCAGAAGCATACTTAATAATCGAGGGTAAAGCAAGACAAGACATGGATCCTTTGTTGGTGGAGTTGAAGAAGTTGGTGGGTCGCAAGAAGATTAAGGTTTTCTCACATGGGGGAGATGGAGTACTTCATTATCAATGGCGATTGTGTGTCCCTAATACTGATAGGCTAAGGGAAAGGATACTTGATGAGGCTCAAAACTCTAATTATTATGCTCATTCGGGATCCACAAAGATGTATAGAGACTTAAATGAGGGGTATCGATGTAATTGCGTGAAGAAAGACATAGCACAGTTTGAGGCAAGTTGTGCAAATTATCAACAACTGAAAGTGTAACACCAAAGACAACGAGGTTTAGTTCACGATAATGATATTCCAACATGGAAATTAGAGGAGGTGAATATGAACTTTGTTAGGGGTTCGCCAAGGACTTGGAAATGATTTGACTCTATATCGATGGCTGTTGATAGGATGATAAATCAGCCCAATTTTTCCCGGTAAAGACTTCTTATGGTGCCGAGGATTATGCAAAGTTTACATCCAAGAGTTGGTAAAATTGCATGGAGTTGCGTTGTCTATCATATTGAACTGTGGTACTCAATTCTCTTCTTATTTTTGCATGGATGGTCATCAAGGATCCTTTTGTACTTAGAAAAATTCCAATTTTCTGAGGCAATCATTCATAAACCTGGTCTATGGCTTGTGGTTTGGACCATGACCCATGAACTGTCTTGTTAAATGAGTCCTGAATATTTCTAATCAAATTTATCAGCACTTTTGGGCTTCTAACCTGAGGGTCCTTACACTAGATTCACTGCTAGTATCAAGTATTAATTAAACGTTACTTCGTGGCTATGAGAAAAGTAGGTTCGTCTAGGAGACTATGTTATGTTTTAGAGGATTTCGGTTCAGATTGGCCCTTGATCTAGCTTATCATTTGGTAATCACTCCTTTGGGTGGTTTGATTAAATAGTGGTGGATACTCCGGATACTGATTTGCATAGAAATAACATGAAGCGAGTGAATTTGATTCAGAGTCTATTGTGACAACATAAAATTATTGCAAGAGTTTTTGTGATAGACACGTTCGACCCTTGGAGTTCATGGAGGATGACCAGAATTGGTTGAAGATCTCACCTAGGAAGGTGGCCATGAGGTGTAAAAGAAGGCAAATAAATCCCTAGGGTTATTAGCCCTTTTGAGATTCTAGAGAGAGATGGTGAGGTAGCCTACAGACTTGCCTTGCCGCTTAGTTTGACTTTTGTACATCCGGTGTTCCATATTTCTATGCTATCATGACATATCCCCAATGAGTCTCATGTGATATCTAAGGATTTGATAGAGTTGGGTACAGATTTGACTTATGAATGGGAAGCAAAGTTTTATTCTAGACAGGTCTAGAAGTTGAGGACCAAAGAGATCGCTCCAGTAAAGTTCAATGGTGACATCAAACCAAGGGAAAGGCAACTTGGGAGACGGAGTTTCACATATGGACCCATTATCCTCATCTTTTCGAGACTTCGGGCATGTTCCTTGCTTTATGTTTGATAATGAACATAGTTTTTAGAGGTAGATGATGTAATGACCCTGAATATCATTTTTGACTTTTTTGATAAAATTACCATTTTACCCTCCTAATAGTTTCTCTGAATCATGCTTGAATGGTTTGAAGGTTGATTTTTGAAATTCTTGTAAAAAGTTGATTTTTTTTCCCTAAAGAAGTGAGTTTTGGAGGCTTAAGTTGCCAAATTTTAAATTTTTGAGTCATTCGGAGATTCGAGAAGTTCAACAAAATTTTGTTAATTCCATCAATGCGAGAATGCAAAAATTTGTGTAAGAGAATTGTCGGAATCAAATTTAGAGTTGTAATGTGGATTTTAGGTCCAGAGTTAGAAATGTAGTTAGAGTTTGATTCAAGTTTGACTTTGGTCAATATTTTGAATTTTGGGGCTCGGATTGGATTTCTAGTGGTTAAGCTAGAATGACTTGCGTTATAATTTTTAAGCATTTTGATAGCATTTTAGCTTTTCGAGTGATCAAAACTAGTTAGTTACGACTTATCCAATTCCAAGACGAGAAGACTTCGAATTCAAGTTCTAACGATTCCATAGATCTAGAATGTTAAATTTGGTAGGGTTGAATATTTGATCTGTGTATTGGATTTCGAATGAATTTTGAGGATCAAATTTTATATTTCTAACTGTTTTGGAATCTGCTTTCATCTAGTGCAATCTTCTTCTTCGCGTTCGCGACTCCTGAGTTCGCAATCACGAAGTGCAATTACATTGGTCTTTGCTATCGCGAAAACTTGTTCGCGATTCTGGTGAAAGGGCTTGTTGTGCTTTGCGATCGCAAGTTCAAGTGTCATGATCACAATTCACACTTGATGCCTGAATAGTGGCTTTTCATTAAACATCAGAATTGTTTTTTATGTTTTACCATTTCCAACATTTTAAGCTCGATTTTGGAAGATATTTCAAAAGATTTTCATGGGGAATCTAATGGGTAATTTCTTTTCAATCATCTTTTTCAATTTCTAATAATCCATGATTTCATCATCCAATTCATGGTTTTAATTGAAAATGTTGAGAGATTTCATTGACATGGTTTTTCAAATTTAAACTGATGATTGTGGATTCATTTCAATTCTTTTTTCAAAATAATTTTTGCCATTAATTTTTTTAAAACCTCAAACATCATTTCTATGTAAAAATATCCATATTTGCGGCTCATTTTCTGGTTGTGAATATTTGGATGATTTTGGCTTTTCTTAATTTTGGTGTTTCTAGTTTTGTATTGTGATAGTGAATTCATTTTCAAATAGATTGTGGTAATTTGAATTTTATTTGGAAGGAGAAAGCTTTGTCATTGGAGTGATTGGTTGTCTAAATTGATGAAAGTTGACTCTAACCCTTGTTGAGTTTATTGAACTAAGTATTTCCTTTCATTGTAAATTTTTGGGGATTAGTGGGTTATTCTTAGTAACACGATATGGATAATGGAAAGGTGGAAATGGTTACATGTAGGACTTGATTCATGAATTAATAAATATTGTTATTGATTTAGTCTTGTAAATTGATATTGTGAAATGGGCTCATGATGTCATTGTTGATAATGAGAAGACCTCTCCCTCTTCTTCTCATCCTTTACTTGTTATGCATAGGTCAAAAGTCTATAGATGTCCATCTTTTTGACTAGCATAGCCATTTTGCATTCCTTGGATTCCAAGTTTGAGATGTCCGAGATAAACTTGCTCATCCTTCCCCTTAGATCAGGGACTATGAAAGGTGCATAGCTGGACAATTAGGTAAACTTGATGGCATACTCCCTCACACCTGTGTTCCCTTGACGGAGATTGATGAACTCTTGGATCTTTCTGACATTTTTCATCTTCTTTTTTGGACTGAGCCATTGACAGCTGGGAGGTAGTTGCTTGTTTCTCCAGCATAACCTCAAGACTGTCGAATATTTTACTAGTTTTGTTCTATTTTATAGACAAAGACTATTGAGACTTGTATTAGTTCTTCTTAGTCCAATGTATTAGAAGCTTATACCTTGTGACAACCAATCTTAGGATGGTTTAGTCGGATTTATGCCTTTTAGCCTTGTGATTTATATGTTATGTTGATATAGATTCCATTTTTTCTTGTATTATGTTACTGATATTTCTCTAGGATGACTCGTCTCTGTGGGATAAAGACATGGACAACCCCTGAATTTGTGTAGTAACAAAATCACTCCCACTCAAGAATAAGCTCATTGAGGAATTGAAATTTGACCCTACGGGTTCTACAATCAAGGGAGGCATAGGAAGCATTCAACCAATCCATTATAAGAATGACATCAAAGTCAATCATATCTAGTTCAACAAGATCACAAGGAATAACTCTATGTAAAATCAACATGGGATAGTTCCAATAGACTCTTTTTGCTATGACTGAATCACCAACGGGTGTACTAAACCAAAAAGGCTCCGACAAGGTATCAGGACCTTTTGTAAATCTATCTGCATAGAAAGGGTGACAAAACAAAAATTGGCACCAAATACAACTATGCATACACATCAAAATTAAATAACTTTAACATACCACTAACAACATTGGGAATCTCCTCAACTTTCTACCTTGCATAAAAAGCATAAAATCAATTAGTTCATTGACCACTACCTCGAGCTTCTCACCCTGCAACCCTTGGACTTGGGGCCTAACACTACCCCCACTTCTACACTCCTTAGTGTGATGACCAGACTTCCCACACTTAAAGCATGCATCAGAGCTAGCCAAGGATTCCCCTTTCTAAGACCTCCCACTCTTCATGCAAGTAGTACAAATTTGACCACATGCTCTACCTCCTTGAGCTTTAGGAATCTTCCCTTTATCCTCGATGAATCTTCAAGAAGGAGTGTTGTTTAAACTATGATCAATGTACCTTTGCCCACCGTGGGCCCTTCCACTACCACCATTTCTAGACCTTTGGTTGGAGTAGCCACCACTATCAACTCGGGCCTTCTTGAACACTGTAGACCTCTCCGTCATCTTCCCATCCTCTATTTGCTATGCACAGGTCAAAAGTCTAGAGATGTTCATCTTCTTAACCAGCATATCCATTTTTCGCTCTCGTGCTCATCCTTTCCCTTGGATGCCACAATCTAAGCCTAGGACCTGATGTGACACTGCGAAAGGGAATCCAAAGTAACCCCAAACAAGCCTCTTAGCATATCATTTACACATCCTTGGTTACAGAAGCATAATAAGGCAACAAGCAAGTAACAATAAAGCCTAAGGGAAGCAGGACTAAGGGAAGTCTTTCATAATAACATTGACATAATAGGAGTCAAGCTCGATACATGATATCCATATCTAACAACACCTCTAATACGAATAGAGCGGGGGCCAAGAAATCTCCCGAGCTCACCCTCAAAGATAAGTATACAAAAGTTAGACAAGTCTTCGCAAAAGCATGAAAGTAAGATAGATATTTTCCCCATAGTTGAAGACTCACCCAAAGCTATATTCAAACGATCCGCCTAGCCACATGGAGAGGGAGGAAGAATAGGATCTCTGGTCCCTACATGGTGAGATCATATAGCAAAAAGGGTGTGTTAGTACTTGGAATGTACTCAGTATGCAGGGTGCAATGCAACAAAGACATAAGCCATAATATTTAAGATGTAAAATCATAATCAATAAACATAAGCTCAATATGACATGTACGATCAATGCTTAAGTAAAAACATGCATATAGATAGTCAATCTTGTATAACAGAACATACATATGTGGGAGGAGACCTTAACTGACATATAAGACCAAGAGAGCTACTACTTGGAATCCCGTGTTCACTCCATACCGAATAAAAGAGTGGTCTTCTTGCCAAGGGAAATCAAACTTGATCCCATATAGTGGGTAACTTGTCCTAGTTGGATCCACTAGTAAAAGCCCATTTAGAGAAATAATATAAACCTATGGTGGCACATAGTTAAGAGACTAAGACTATATATAAGGACTCCTTGGATCAAGCCCCTACCTTAAGCCTCTTTCGGTGCTAAGTCTAATCCCACGGAATACTTGAAATAATTATAAATTTAATCATAATACGAATAACTTGCAAAAACATGATAACATGGCATGACTAGCTTCTTCAAATACTTGACCCCTGCACGTTGCATATACCTGGTACTAGAGGGTAAAAATAATGCATAGACTTGACCCTTTCTAGTAGCCATCACATTACACATGAGGGTGGAGATTGTAATATACTTGACCGATTCTATTGAGAGTTGGTACATGAAGATAAAATAGTAGTATGCTTGACCTTCATGAAGACATGATTCAGTCACAAGAAGGTAAAAATATAGAATAAGGGCTCAACATTTACTTGCAAATCATAGAAACTTTTCATGAGTTTAATACATGCTTGGGAGCCCACAATTTATCATATCATGCTTGTCTTTCAAATCATGCAATAATCTTTCATCAACATAAGAATCCTTGTCATGTAAATTTAGTCAAACATGGTGCATATATGTACATATGCTTAAATAGTGTATTTCAAGAGTAAAGAACATGGTAGTGTAAAATATTGTGATTTAAATATCATTCAAAGCAACCCATCAATGTTGTAGTAAAACTCTTATTTGGGGTATCATGAAAACCATTCAAAAATCCATAATCTTTCCAATTCTTTTAAGATATCATAGTATACAAAAATTTAGCATGATAAACATAATATAATCTTATTTCTTGATAGAAGCTCATGCGCCAACAGTCCAATATTCAACAAATTTCCAACATATTTCATGCATAAGAATAATAATAGAAAATGCCCATAAGAAATCTAACCTTCAAATCATGAAATATCATAAAAAGAGAGAGTTGGGCTCCATGGGTGAAAGGACCCATGGATGAAGACCCACCTACCTAAATCTTGGAGTTTCTTGAAGAAAGATTTGAGGAAGACTTGAGGCTTGAATTGGGTTTTTGAAATCGAAAGCAAATTCTTAAGATTCTTAATTTTTAATGGGATATTTGATGCTATTTTTGGTGAGGATTTGAGAGGTTCTAGAGAGCTTTAAGGTTGAAAAATGACTAAGGAATGAGGGTTTGCCATCTAAATAGGCTTTCGACTATTACCCAAATACCCTTGAGAAAAACTATAAAATGAAGGAACCTGGAGAAGTGGTCCGCATCCACTCCATGACAAGGACCTACAGTGAAGCAGATGTTTCACCAGTCTGTGTCCAGTACATGACACGGACTGGTTGTGTAGTCTCACTAGTTCGGCTCCCGTAGCAAAAAATTAGTTTTCACTACGGTCCATGTAAAAATTGAAGGCCATCTAGTTCCTACACAATTTGGCCCCCCAAAAAAGAATATGAAGTCAGATTTACGAAATCATGCACGAATTTTGAGATATCTAAGAAATACACTATATGGCATTTTAGTAAACTTTCAAGGCCGACATTAATGCAATAAATGCGCTCAAACATCATTCTCAAAAAGTTTCAAACATATACATCAAAAATCACTAAAACTTATTACCATGAATATGCAAACATGCAAAAATGAAATGAGGTTTGAAACTTAAGAATTGAAATCATTGATAAGACTTAGTTTGTTACCTTCGGCTTGAATAGAGTGAAAGAGGCATGGATATCATTTCTTCATGTTTGTTTTGTCTTTCCAAGTGGCATTTTCAACTTGTTGATTCCTCCAAAGGACTGTGATGGATGCCACATCTTTGTTTCTTAACCTTTTTACTTGCCTATCCAATATTTCCACCGGGACCTCCTCTTAGGTCAAGTTATCCTCCACAACACCCTGAACTTCTAAGGGTACAATAGTACTTGGGTCACCAACATACTTCCTTAAGATAGACACATAGAAGACCGGATGAACCATACTCATATCCGTAGGCAACTCCAATTCATAGGCAACCTTACCAATTCTCCTCAAATTTCTATAGGGTCTCACAAACCTTGGGCTCAATGTCCCTTTCTTGCCAAACCGTACCACACCCTTCATGGGTGAGACCTTCAAATACACCCAATCATCAACATTAAACTCAAGGTCTCTCCTTCTCACATGTAGTAGGATTTTGCTTATTTTGAGTCGTCTTCAATCTCTCCCTTATCAACTCACCTTCTCCAAGGCTTCCATAACAAAATCTGATCCCTACAAAGCCATTTCCCCCATATCAAACCACCCTAAGATGGATCTACAGTGCCTACCATATAAAGCTTCAAAGTGTGTCGTGCCAACACTAGAGTGGTAGATATTGTTGTAAGGAAACTCAATGAATGGAAGATGTTCATCCCAACTACCCTTGAACTCCAAAACATAGGCCCTAAGAATTTCCTCAAGAGTTTGAATTGTCCTTTAGGCCTGACCATCCATTTGAGGATGAAAAGTCATACTAAGCTTGACTTTGGTACCATGACCCTTTTGGAAGGATCTCCAAAAGAGAGAAGTGAATGGAGAACCACGATTCGAAATAATAGAAATGCTATTCGTAATTTAACCAACTCATAAATATATAGCTTGGCATAATCCTCGACATCATAAGTTGTCTTAACCAGTAGAATGTGAGCCAACTTTGTCATCCTATCAATGATAACCCAAATAGAATCAAAGTGTTTTCTAGTTTTGGCAAACCAATCACAAAGTCCATGTTGACTTCTTCCCACTTCCTAGTAGGAATTTCTATGTCTTGAGCATAGCCACCCGGCCTTTGATGTTCAGCTTTGACTTGTTGGCAATTGTGAAAACCTACTACAAACTTGGCAATATCCCTTTTCATACCACCCTACCAATACACCTCCCTCAAGTCTCTATATACTTTTTAGGAACCGAGGTGAATAGAGTAGGAAGAATTATGTGCCTCTTTCAAAAATCGAATCCTTCAAGCCATCAACATTTGGTATACCGACCTACCTTGGTACCTAAGGACACCATCTCCCCAGTGGGAGAAAACCTCTATCTCGTTATCCTTCACCAATGCTTTCAACTCTAACAAAGTGAGTTCAAGGTCCTGCTTAGATTTGACCTCTTCAATCAAAGAGGGTTGGAACAATCTAGAACCACCATCACTCCATATTTCGGCCTCATCCAACCTAACTTCCAACTAAACCAGACAATGAACTTCCTTTTCTTGAGATTCACTTTGACTCCCTCACCTTACACCACATGCCCAATGAATTGTAACTTTTTTTAATCATAACCCACATTTATCAAACTTAGCAAACAACTTTCGTTCCTTAAAGGTGTACAACACTACCCTCAAAAGCCACACATGCTCCTCTTCACTTTGGAAATAAATCAAAATGTCATCCATGAACACCACCACAAATATGCCACGGTAAGGTTTAAAGACCCTATTCATGAGAT